>WTSP01007801.1:0-10122 GCA_025331215.1 Actenoides lindsayi | reverse complement strand
CTTGTTCAGCCTGGAGAGAAGGAGGCTGAGGGGAGACCTGGCTCTGACAGCTCCTGACAGGAGGTTGGAGCCAGGGGAGGTTGGTCTCTGCTGCAGTGTTCTGCATGTTTAACCCAGGCTGAGGAAGGATCCCCATGGTTAAATGAACAGGGTTCTAGACTCAAAGCCATTTAGCCAGTTTTCTCCAGAAGTAACTCTGCAATTCTGTAGTTTCTATGGAAAAAAATTATGACAAAATCCTTTCGGAAAACTAGAATTACTGCAAATAATTCTGTGAGGGTTTTGTTTGTTTTTGTTGTTGTTTGTGTGTTTGTTTTTTGTACTAAGGGTCGTCCCATGACGCTGGACCACTGCCTCCATCATTTCATCTCCTCTGAATCTGTAAAGGACGTCGTGTGTGACAACTGCACCAAAGTACGTGATTTTAACTCAGATAAACCTTCTGGCTCAGTTTTAAGCCTGCTGACAGAATTATGGCTTCAGTTTTCTACTCCTTTCCTCATAACATCACAGAAGCTTCCAGCCTGCCTGGACTTCCATATATTTAGAATGGAGCTGCCATCTCACAGAGTATTTTGAAGGTTTATTTATGACTAATAGTATGAAATCTACAAATAGTTTGTTCTGTAATTACCAGGTATTGTTTAGATAATATTTGGGATAATTTTGTTGTTGTTGTTCTGATATTTTAAACAGTATTTTACAGTTGCCTGTAATTTGGTGATAGACAGAATGACTGCACATAAACCTGGAGCCTGGGCTCGTTCCTGCTTGGTTTTGGTTTAGAGTGCTGACCCATTAGGACAGGCCCTCAATCCTTAAGAAAGTTCCTAGAAATCTGCAAGTGTAGTTAATGTCCCGAGCATAGTTCTAGACAGACAATTGCTTGTCTGCAGCGTGCAGACCTGCACTGTTACGTGTAACCAAACAGCTTTATTTTTTTTTCCCCTTTGATTTCAGATTCAGGCAGAAGTGACTCTGAACGGACAGAGCATAGAAAACCAGAGAACAACATTTGTTAAGCAGCTGAAGTTGGGAAAGGTGAGGCAAGCTAACCCTCCAAGTCTATTTTTAAATCCTATTACACAGTCATTTCTTTCTGTGATCTCTTAGCTTGATGTCCACGTCTTGGTATTAAACTACTCTCACATTTTACTTGAGAAAGTGAGCTCATTTGTCAAATATTTGTAGGCATTGAGGCCTCAATTCAGCAAAACATCGAACTCTGTAGCTGAAAGAATGTGAGCATTCTATTGTTATTCAGTAAAACACTTCAATGTGAGTTTGGCTCAGGGGCAGCTCATACATCTTGTGTTAATTCTCAATTTCCTCAGTAAGTGAAGCAATTCATCTGTACAGTGTTTGTAGCATCTTCAGCAATTGCAGGTTTCAGAGAAGTGTTTTAGTTACAGCTGGTTTAAACAAGCGACTGTGCTGCTAAACATCAGGTGTAGGTTATGTGAGAAGCTCTTATTTTTGCTCTGTAATTATATAGAGCAGAGGACAACAGGGCACTGCTCTGTAATTAAGAGCCTGACGTGCCATTTGCAATAATAATTATATGTACGTATTGCTGGAGCTTAACCCTGGCTTGACTTTGTCAGGTATTTATAACTACTTAACCTTTTCTCCCCTGGTACTCCCACCATGCAAAGCCATTACTATCTATCAGCAAATGCCTTACAACAGCTCCCACCAACAAATTCCACCCTGTCTACCTCACAGGCCAAGAGCTAGAGGAGACTGACAGGGGAGCTTTCTAGGAACACAAATACATTTTTATTGACTTTTCTTCCATTTGGAGAAACAACGACCATCGGCTGCCCTGCGGCCCCTGAGCGGTAGCGGCGTTACCAGACATCTCCAGCGCTGGCATCACGTGGGAGGGATGCTGCTGGCACTGAGCTCAGGGGCAGCCAGCAGCACGTCTGGGAACAGCTCAGCGATGCATTTCCCTACCCACCAGGCTTACCGGTTCCGTAAGCATGTTCTGAACTTCAACGGCTCTTTCTTTTCATTTCACATGTCTTTCGACTCTCCTGTTCTACGGAATACTGCTGAAGCTCCCCCAGTGTCTGTGTATCCATCTGCAAAGGCTGAGCTGGTCAAACCAAGGCACTCCTCTGAAACGGCACGAGCACGTTCAGTTCAACGAGTTCCTGGTGATGGACATCTACAAATACCGCGTTCCGGTTCCGAAACCGTGCCAGAGTGAGCCGAGCCAGAAACACTCTGAAGAGACAACGCCTGCAACAAAGGATGGGATAGCAGTAAAACCTTCAGGTACTGATTCTGAACATCTACTGGATATTTCTGCATTTCGGTGATAAAAGATTCTAATCTGCAGAATTATCATCAGAGCAGAATCTTTATTCTCTGTGTGAGGACAGGTGGAAATCCCTGTCCTGGCGAGCATTAGGATAACCCTGTTCTGAGTTCACGTTCAGTTTGGATAATTGGAATACTACAATTTAAATACTAACATTTCAAATTTAAATACTAAATACTAAAAAAACCAAACCCTTACAAACAAAGTCCCAGATAGCACAGAACTCTCATGCTTTATGTCCAAAGGATGAAGGAATGTTGAACTCTGGGAAGTCCTAGTCAGTGATCTCTTCTAAGGCTTCAGGACAGGTACAGGAAGAATGCTGAGAATGGTGACGACTTCTAAACCAGTTACAAAATCTAGCTGTAGTAGGTCTGTAGTTTAGGCAGCTCAACATTCTGTTTAGCTGGGATTTTGTAAACGTGGTCATTTTTGTATTTGTGTCACGTAAAAACAATTACCACTGTCCTTGGATCTTCTATTCTTCCTCTCTCAAGGGACTGTGGTATGTAATGAATTAAAATAAGTGAAACACCTGCGTGTTCTGTGGTGAAAGGTTCTGCAGGAACAGAAGCACTGGTATTAGCAACACTAATAGTAGTGTTTAAGTTAATTTACTGAACACCTATTTTCTCTTGCAGATACAGAACAGCCACCTGGCACTAAACCTCTCTTTATGAACGGTGCCTGCTCCTCTTCATTTTTAATGTCCTCGGGAACTTTTCCACTTGCTGCATTCCCTGAGTGCAGGTAAGTCAGAGATTTGTACCCTCTCCTGTCATTTCTGTCCCTTCCAATTATGTCTTCCTTTATTATGAGGCTGCATAGTCACAGAATTTAACATCTATCCTACCTCCTGTACAGAAATCTTTTGCTTTTCTCTTGGACAGTTCTTAGCGTCTGTCTTTGGCACCATTTCTCTCCTAGAGAAGGGAGTAGAGCACATTGCAAGCAGAACTCAAAATCTCCTTTCTCTGGTTTGTGGCGCAGTAAATCATCCTTCTCAGCAGCCATCATCTTATTCTTGCTGTTCTCCTCTACCCCTTCCTGGCATTTTTCCCTTTTACTCTGATTTTAAAATTATTGCAAGAAATCCACAGACAGATTTTTTTTCAAGCTTGATTTAAGCTGCAGCTGCCATGATTCTACTCAGTGAATCAGCCTCGACGCTTCTCCTGATAATCTGTTTTCCTGGCCTTTGAGAACGCTCAGTGACTTTCACGCCGCTGGCCAACATTTAGTTAGTTCTATACCACTTCTTCTATCTGCCACTGCATTATTTTCCCCACGGGGAAGGCAATTCCCACAATGACTGAGAGAAATGAGAAGCCTGGAAGCATTTTGTGCCCGATATTTGTTATCAAAACAGTTGTAGAGCAAGCCCTTAAAAGCGTGTCCGTTATCTGTGGGTTACCTGCTGCAATTTTACCTCTTTTCAGTTAAAAGTACATTCCTCTAGAACAGCTTTTCTATCCCGTGACAGTCTTTTAAGAACAAAATGCTGGCACGTTGGTAGGTTTGATGGAAAATGCCGTTGCAGAATTCAATCAGTTACGCTGTCCAAAAGGTAGTAGCCCTTTTTAGTGTAAACTTTTAAAAGAAATGGTTTAGTTTTCTCGATAATACAAAAGGCAGCGCTGCAGGGAAGAACTGGTCTACAGAAAAGTAACTGCCAGGCAGCGTGTCTCTCACCGAGCCATCTGTTAGCTCTAAAAATGAGACTGCAACTGCAGGCAAAACAAGTGGGGCTGCTCCTGCTCCATGCGTGACCCAGGAAGGCCGCTGACCTTTTCCCTTCTGCCTTGTCCTTCAGCTCCCCCGTGTACCTGTACCGCCTGATGGCCGTCGTAGTTCACCACGGGGACATGCACTCGGGACACTTCGTGACCTACCGCCGCTCTCCGGTGCCTCCCAGGAGCCCCCTCTCCGTCAGCAGCCAGTGGCTGTGGGTTTCCGACGACACCGTTCGCAAAGCCAGTTTGCAGGAAGTCCTCTCCTCCAGCGCTTACTTGCTTTTCTACGAGCGCGTCCACTCGAGGGCACAGCACCGCAGCCTGGACTCGAGGGCTGAGGAGTGATTAGAAGAGCAGAGGAAGGACAAGAACTGACACAGGTCCTCTGATGAGCCGTACCTTGCACCTCCTGTCTGTTATGCAAATAACCCACCGCAGGCCCTTTAACCTTCCCCTCCCTCGAGGGCTGGGCCTTGCGTTTGGTACCAAAACGACGCTGCCCACAGCGGGTCTGCGAACGTCGCGTGCAGTAGAGAAGCGTTCGTTCTGTTCGGTTGTCATTCTGTCAACACCACAGCTCTGAAACAAGACATTTCAAACAGACTTCCCAAGGCTGCATTCCACATTCTGACACGTCTGTGAATTTTCAGCGGGGGGGATGCCTCATCCTACACTGCGGAGGTTTCTGAGCCGGGGAGCGGCTGGTGGGAAGCTTCTGTTATCAAAGGCAAGGATTTAACAAACCAAGTGCCTTGAGCTCATTTCAACAGCCACGTTACCATTCTCTGAGTCCACGGCCTGTCAGCTGCGTGCTGAAAAACGTCCCAAGGTGATGGGATGAACTCCCAACAGAATCAGATTTCTCTCGCTACCCCAGGCGATCAATGAATTAAAGCATCTCTACACAACATGCACGACCCAAGAAACTACTCCCTCGTTTGCATCGCTTTCCCAGTCTTTCAGTTCTTTACACATCACAGAAATACTTCTGCTGATTCAACGTGCGGTTTCCTTTTTCCAGGAGAAAAGATAATTTTATTTATTTTTTTTTTTAATCTGTTAAGATTGCTCCGTCTCTTTGGAATACAGCTGAAGTCAGAAGACACAGGTGTTTGCTAGTGATCAGTGTTGTCACTTCTGTCAGCAGTATGAAACTGTTGAAGGCGGCTGCTTGTAGCGTCGGCTTCGACTTTTAATGCTGTGATTTCAAGGCTACTGTAATTGGTGTTCTAGACTCACCCTTCCTATTTTAATGCTGAATACTGCCATTTATCATCCACCATCCAGCACCACCACGCTGTCTGGCTTGCAGCTGAGCTTTAGAGCTTGTACTGGATGTGATCGTGAGCTGAGCTGTGTAGCAACCCAAGTGTCCTCGGTAGGTTAGAGCGTTCCCGATGGAACTAGGACTGGTGGGCACTTCCTTGGCTTGTCCAGCAGGGCAGCAGCCTGGAAAGGCCAGCGTTGCTGTGCTAGGTACACGAGTTGCCCTGTAAATAGAAGCCGGGTTTACTTTGCTGCTCTAGGTTGTTTTGGGTCAAAACCTCCACCCCCAAATCCCAAGCAAAGCACGGAGGGAGAAGCCGCAAAATTGATCCCTTTTGGCTGCTTTGACACAACCAAGAATAAAGTATGTTGTCTGTTTGTAGCTCTTTTCTATCCTTGTAAGCTTGGAGGAGAAAAAGACTCATTGATGGGACAAGCTCCTTCTGTGTAAAACAGCAACTACATTTTCAAATGGTAACAACTGTCTTAATAGCTTTTTTTTTTTAGGGCAACTTTGTACCTCATCTGTTCCTATTGCTGCGCAGAGCTCGCAGGAGGTCAGAGTTCCTGAAGGGGAGGCTCCAAACCAGCCAAAACAGGGAGCAGTGATGGATGTGTATGCGAAAAGCATTTACAAAGTATTTACACGACGCATCATTCCAGAGCGTGGATCACAATTCCTGCTCTGAGTAAGGCTCACTGGACATAAAATAGCCTATAAATCCACCACCGTACTAGCTCCTGAGAAGTCTCCCTGTCTGTGCTTGGCTAGCAGTAGCATGGTTTTAAACTTTCTGTTTTAAGTCCTGGAAAAACAACACAACCCAAACCCTGTGAGGATGCAAAATGCCAAAACTGCCCTGGCAGTTGACCTACGGACTTGCAGAAGGTGAAACCCTCTGTTCTGGGCAGCAGGGGTGTGCAGGAGGAGCTCAGTACAGCAGTGCTGGGTGCCATCGAAGAAAAACCATCGCACAAAGCATCAAGCTCCAGCAGCTCTGCTGTTTGTACCTCAGAACTTCAAAACCTTTCCACTGCCAGCAGCCTGAACAGGTCACCATTTAGAAAGCAGCCATGCTGGAGGTGGCTCAGAACATACGCGCACAATGGACTAAAGTCAACTTTCTCAGCTTGTGGCAGGGCCATAAAGCCCCATACTACTCTGAGCTTGTGCGTTCAACGGGTTTTCCTTTTGCACAGAGCTGCTTTCCAACAGCTTGCTGAGGATGGAAGCGCAGCTGCTGCCTGACACTGATAAACTGCTCGACGTCCTCAGCAGATTGACTCTGAAATTGTCCTCGAGAGGTATGAAGTGAGGGTTGAGTAGTCAGCACACATTCAACCTTTCCCTGTTGGGAAGGAGTAGCTGGTCTTGGCTTAGCCCTCAGTGTGAGGAAGGGAGCAAGTAGCAGCACCTCAGTCCTGCTCCTGAGCTGTGCTAGGTACTCCCAGCTACTGTGAGCACCCCAGAGCTCTGCAGATGTCTGCCACCCAACCCAGCACCTTTTGAAGTCCCTGGGCTCTGTTGCAGGCCCACGAGGCTCATTAAACACTGTTTCTTAATTAATTCTGTAATTCTGTGATTCTTGTTCCTCACAAGCTTCTGGGGTGGAGAAGGTGTTAATAATAAAACATAAAAACTTAAAAAAACCCCCATCAGATAAGACCTCCAAGCTGACATCTCTGTGTTTATTCTTGTCTTATTTTGTGCATTATTTAAAACCCTCTGATTTATTAGAGTCAAAGCACTGCACTGCTGTTTGAAGTTGCGTTTTCACTTCAGGGTATTTTTGTAATTGTACAGTAGCAATAAAAGAACAAACTTATTAGAAAAAGCAGCTGCTCACGTGTGGTAGTGTCTCGAAACAAAGACCAAGCCTTGGGTCCATGCGACAGAAGCAGCACTTCACGTTCCGCGGGTAAGAAACGTTCAGTGCACGTTGCCTGGTAGCGGCAGAGGGTGGGAAATACCAACTCCAGTTTAGCTCAGCAGACATTAATTCCGTAGCCCTAACGGCCCTACCACTGAGGGACAGAGCCCACCACTAATTCAGGTGCCTGTAGGCTGGGTACAGGGGAATCAGTTCATGTTCTTGGGCTGTACTTACAGCTGCTTGACTCCACGAGAGCCGCTGGTGACTTGGGGCAGTCTGTCCTCCTTTCAGCAGGATTCGCTGTCACTGTGGGAGGGGGTGGCTCCCAGGTAGTCAGAATGGAATCCCTGGGGAGAATTAAGAAAAACAGACACACTCAGGAGTTAGAGCCTTCCACGCTTCCAATTAAACGTTCCAACCCGGCCTTTCCCCAAAAGCTCATCCGACGCTCCCCGGTTTCCGCACAAAGGACCGAAGGGAGAAGAGGCCCCACCCTTGTGCTCCCTCCTGCCCCACCACGCTGCTGCCCGAGGTCTCCTGTGGCAGCACAGGAGGCAGAGCAGCAGAGGCACACAGGCAGCCACAAGCCACACAGGCAGCCAGCCCCGCTGCACTCACCCGTAGCCACACCTCAGCGCTCCTCTTCTTCGCCTCAGTCTCACTTGGGGTTTGTTTTCAAATAAAAAGCCACAGGCAGAGCGTAGAAAGCGGTGCTTATATCAACTTTAAACGGTTACATCTCGTACTTTATGGGATTTATCAACTATTTTGCCGCTCTCTGGAGGATATAGAGTATTTCCATCTTTCTGGAAAACTGGCTGAAGGATGAAGATCAGTTGAGAAGAAACTTCCTCCTGAGCAAAGCAAGGGCGTTACTCAAAACCAGGCATCAGCAGGAACACAGCAACTTTGCACGGAGAAAAAGCATTCTTGGCGTTTATGATCAGTAGTCACAGACTTTATTAGCAAGTTACCACGTACGCTTTCTCCTCTCCTGCTTTAATTCACTCATCCGGCAGCCTGGGTCATCAAAGACAACGTTTGAATGAGAAATGAAGAGTTACGTCGGGGAGGAAAATGTCTCTTCTCAGAGTTAAAAATAAAATAAATAAAATAAAATGGTGCTCAGTTGGTGACTATTTCAATTCTTGGCTACAGCCATCACCTTCCGAAAGGTGAGGTTGATTCTCGGGGTGAGTACTCTCTTGCGGGTGGGCAGGCTGTGGTACCAGTACACGTTGGTGGGGTACTTCATCAGCAGCAGGCTGCCGTGGGCTAGCCGCAGCGTGACGGGCTTAACGCGTCGCGTGGCCTTTTTCCCCCTGGAGTCGCGGTGCCTGAAAACAAAGTCCCTGCAAGCCCCGAAGGACACGGAGGCGATGGGACTGCGTGGAACCAGCTCCCTCTCGTCATCTCGGTGTTCGCCAATGTGGTCCTCGCCGTCTTTGTACCTGTGCACAGAACAGGTTAATCAGTTCTGCCACTGATCCAACCACATGAACGTGAAACAACTTCTCAGTCACCCGTCAGCAGGGTCGCACCAGCAGTTTGCCACTGGAACAAGCTGCTTGGTGCAACCAGAACCCAGACGTACCTGTTGATGAGAACGAAATTGAAAGTATGTCCGGTGTCCAAAGTGACACGGTCCCGGATACGGCTGAGGACTGGGATCCACGGCTTAGGAGAGAAGGTGACACCAGAGTAAGTGTACGTTACCTCAGGGTCGCCGTAGGTCACCTGCTTCCTCGGAATGTTGTGCCACTTGCCAAACACGTGCAGTTTTGTCATTTCACCTGTTTAAACCAGAGATGAGAAGGCTCAAACCCAGCTCTGTGTTACCTCTGCACATTTCAACAACCTCTTTGATGTGGAGCTTCTGTGAAGCTCCGGCAGGGCAACAGAAACGAGGATGCTGATGCTGTCATCTGTGTGCAAGTGTTTCTATCCCAGCAAAGCACTTCACTCTCAAGCTGGACACTGCTTTACTACCAGCCCTGACTGGGATGAACTGGGGTTTGGACTAGATGACTTGTAAAGGTCCCTTCCAGCTGGACACTGCTTTACTACCAGCCCTGACTGGGATGAACTGGGGGTTGGACTAGATGACTTGTAAAGGTCCCTTCCAACCCAAAACATTCTGTGGTTCTATGAGAGGGACAAGCACCCCCATCACATTCTGCTGTTGAATCCCTGTGTCCGGGGATGTCTCAGATACTACACCTACCAACAAATTCCTGTCACCGTTCCAGGATTACCCCAGTTCTCCTCCTACCCCGTGAACGACTCCCCCTAGACACGCGCTCCAGGCTCAGCAGCACTGACCCTGCAGCACCGGACCCGCGCTGCTGCTTCACTTCTCAGGGTCGCATTTTGCAGTCACGCTATTTTGCAAGTATTTCACCAAATTCTGCAGCGCGGCAGCTCCGCCCAGGCCTGGGGACTGGCCCCGGCCTGGGGAAACCCTTCACCGGGAGGGGACAGGGGGCACCGGGAGCCGTTACCTTCGAAGTACTCCACCTGCTCTTCCAGCTGCCGGAAAATCTCGTCCGCCTCGGCCTTGCCGAAGAGGAGCCGGTAGTCGCAGCTGAGGCCCTCGGCGCGGATCTCCTGCCAGGGGGGCTGCCCCGAGCCGGGCTCCTCCGGCCGCCGCCTCTTCCCGCCGCCGCCCCCCGCCCCCCCGGGGGGACGTTTCACCACGTATCTGTCCATCGGCAGCGGCGGGAGGGGGGGCTGCGGGGAGCGGGCCGCTGAAGGGGGGGGGAAGCGGTGGCGGAAACGGCCCGGAGGGAGGAGCGGGGGGGTGCGGGGGGTGCGGGGGAGGGGGGCGGAGCGAGCGTGCGCGCGCCCGAGCGGGGCGTGCCCCCGCCCCCCGCGCAAAGGCGTCTTTGGCGCCAAATCCCCGTGCCACTCCCTCCCTCCC
>WTSP01007799.1:0-15369 GCA_025331215.1 Actenoides lindsayi | reverse complement strand
TGCCTCTGCTTGTGGGCGTTGCTTCGCGTCAGGCTTCACCCTGCCCCCCTTCCTCTGTCTCTGCCACTACTCTCCTGGCATGTTGGGGCGGGGGGGGGGGGGGGGGGGGGGAATAATCCACAACATCCCCCACACTTTTTTGGGTTCTTTTTTTTCCCCTTTCTAGGATAAAACATTGCTGGCATCTGTGCCCAAGCTTTTCTGACTGAGCTTGGAGACAGAATTACGCATATTCAAAAAACCCACACAGTCAAGCTTTCTGCTTCACACAGTCGAGCTTTCTGCTGCCAACTTACAGCTATTTCTTTTTTCATGGGTCCATCTGCCTATAAAAGGAGGCTGAAATAAGCAGTTAACTAACATTCATGACACTTTCATATTTGGTTGCCTGAAATCTTTTCCATCAGGAAAAAAAAAAAGCCCAGCACACCCTCCCTTCAGCAAGCAGGGGGATGTGATCTGCATGATCGTTCTCAATGCATCATCATAACCCAGCTTCTTTCATGAGCTCAGGTGAAAGGAAAGATATGACAGCTTATTCATGGTTTCCACTATAAATGATTCAACATCTGGCAGTAAAGTCAGGCTTGGCTTTCCTTCCAACAGGTTTCAGCTCCCCGCTCCCTATCCTATGTATCTCTGCTCTTTCTTTTCAGCAGCCACTTCTCCAGAAAGTACTCACAAAGCTTTCTCCCGGCCGTAGGAGCCAGCTCAACGCTACCGTGCTCAGAAAGTCACCACCACATCCAGACATCTGTCCACGGGGCCTTCACCTGCTTCAAACTGTTGGCACAGTTAATACATCACATTTTTTTTTTTACAGTGAGTCCAATTCAGGTGTCACCTTTATTGGAATAACCATTCTATTGTGGGTCTGTTGAGCAATCCATGCATGACGACTGGGTAACGGGCAGACGATATAAAAAGGAGATGTGCAATACCAGGGGAGTTTTTCCAGTAGACACAGAATTGGTGCTCATTCTGACAGAGAGAAGTCTGCCTGGCTATTTCTAGTGTTACTGACTCTGCATTCTCTCCATTTACTAAAGTATATCCCATCACAATGTCTTGATGAAGACATACGTGTATTTAATTAATAGTCAAATAACTATATAACTGGGTGTGTTTGGATCAAATCCCTAAAGCCTCCATAGCTTCTGCTACCTGAATTTAACATACCTGCCCCAGACACCAGCAATGCCTTTTACCACCCACTTGACAGTCTCTGTCCCACACAGATGCCCCACACAGCCTTCACCCCTCTGCTCAGATCCTCAGCAACGTGTCCACTGACAGGGCCAAGAGGCTTCTAGGTGTGAGCACTACGGGCAGGCAGGCACGCACAGCCAACACAGCACAGCCAACACAGCACAGCCTCTCCCCCTGCCAGCACAGCCAGCAGCGACTGTGCTCAACAGAGCACGCAGCGACCAGCCTGGCTTTCTTCAGAAACCCAGATCTGGCAAAGCAAGGACAAGAAGATTCTACCAACTGCCTGAACACCAGCGAGGTAATACTGATGTGTTCTCTCGTCTCTATCTCACATTCAGGCTAAAATAATAATAAAAAAATACTTTCCCTACCCCAGAAGAGTGGTTTTCAATGTCTCCATACATCACTCCCACACTGAAAGATAACCACAACGATTGCATCGCTTCCACAAGTGTCCAACTTCCTGCTTCCCTGAGAGTGCTTTTTGTGTAGGTGAAGAGAGCGGCAAAGATTTGGCCGTTACCAGACTATGAAAGTCAATAAAATGTAGATTGCTGGTTTTGTTAGGAAATTGGATCCTTACAAACCTGAAAGATATTTTTGGCTATGAATGCGTGAGAACCATTGTTGGAAATTCATTAAGGGAAAAAAAAAAATCTAGAGGGGAAAAAAAAAAAGCAGCTTTTCCCACATCAGTCAGTCTCTGAACACTGTGTGACGATTTTCTCTGCCAGAGATCAGCTGGGGAGAAGATGTTAAACAGGAGTGCTAGGCAGACTTAGAACAACAACAACTTCTACGGATGCTACATGTTATTCCATTCAGGTAGGGTGAAAATTAACAGGGGGAAAAAAAACCCCAAACATAACAAACCACTCCAGCACGTGCTCTTGCATATTTACACTCTCTCTCCATTAGGTTTTCCAGGGGCTGGTCAGTAATTTTGTAACTGTTAAAGTTGTACAGAATATGCTTCTACAGTTCTAGAAAAATCACTCATGTTATAATCAATTTTTTTTAAATGACTCACACGTTAGTGCTACCTCCCCATCTATGCCTCTTACCACCACTCCCATTCCTCCATTCAGCCCTGTTTGAGAGCAGCAGTTTTTCCAAGGTCTATTTCAGAAGCCAGCTTTTCAGGAAACTAAAGATGGTCTTTAGAACAACTGGTACATCTGCCTATAAAGAATAAAAGGGAGCACAGGGATTGTCTTCTTCACAGCACAGCAGGATCTAGCAGGAAGGTGACATGGAGCTCTCTGTCGGGACAGGCAATACCTTTTCCTTTATTCTAAAGAGCTCCTGGATGAAATATGGCAGATTCCCCAAAGAGTTACACGCCGAGACCGATTCCCCCAGTATGCCACTAAATTATTGTTCTGGAGAGCTCAGCATCCAGCTGCAATCAAAATGCTCTATGAATTCAGCAGGGAGATTTCAACAGGAGTTCAACCTCAGAGCCTGACACTGGGGAACAGAGAGAGGAGCTCAGCCAAGCTGCATGTCCACAAAGGAATGTGCATTTCAGAACTTGAAGAACCCCACCTGGACACCAAGCACCAGGTAAGAAATGCAAGCACACTAGATTTCATGCCTACTGCATTTTAAGACAAAGGCTTCTTTGTTTTCATTCCTTACCACTATTGCCACCACTAAAATGCAGCTCTGTAAGCAATCACTGCACCTACACAACTTACTTTCAGAAGTATCCAAAGTGCAAATTGCCTTTCATTTGGAATTGAAATTGTGTGGTTTTGGTACAAACCAGAGTTTGTTCACAAGCCTTTTGTGGCACTGTGCAACTGTCTTAACACTGAGATTACGCAGTCCCAAGACATCACAAAAAGACTAATTTGGGTGAAATAATATGTCTGATAACATTTGTACCTGCACTAACGACTGTCAGAGACCTGAGGTGTCCCTTGTTTTTCATTGCTAAGGACAACCATGCAGCATTCCTAAGCTACAAGCTGCACAGATAAAACCCAGCTGAGCATGCTTGCAGTAGCTGATCCAAACATACCAACATGCCAGCCATGCTTATCTCCAAGTCTGGTGGAGCCCTGGAGCTGAGGGCTACATACCCACACAGCACTGACAGGAGAAAAAAACCCTTCAGTTTAGCCTAGAGCTCAAGTGCCAGGCGATGACTTGTCAGTGATGAAGACCTGAACCTGCATTTGAAGATGAATCTGGACAGACAGAAGCTGTCAAAGGGCAAAACAACAGGAGCAATGGCAAAGGCCAGTGCTAAGAGCTGGAGGAGGGACAGGACGGACATACTGAAGGGACTACCAGGAAGACAAGGATACCAGAGACAGAATACAAGATGACTTCATAGATGTGGCATGTTTGCCCGTGCCATCAAACAGCTGACCATGCACTTCATCCAAGTGTGTTCTTCAAGAGGAGTTCGATCGCTGGAACCTACGGTGTCCTGGTCACTTGGCAAGATAGCTCAAACTACTGGTGAGACCAGTGTGTGACACAGATGTGTAGCAGAGGAACACAGACACCATTATCAGGACCAGTAGGTAAGCAAGAGGGAATCATAAGAGGATTTATAAGTATCACACTACTTTTGGGTGCTCTCCACAGGTTCTGGTGAGCAGCAAATGCTCTGGGACTGAGGAGGGGGAAGTACTTTGAAGTGGCTGTGTGGAAAGGGGTCTGTGAGAAGAGAGGTCGTTCCATTTACTGTCTCAGAGAAACAGGGTCTGCAACAATGATTTTCCAACTGGTTTCTGTTGTTGTCATTGCTTTGTACTGTACACCTCAAGAGTAATTTTCAACTAAATAGAGTTAACTCAGATAAAGCAAAACACAAGTATTACTTAAATCAATTAAGCCGTTTCATTTCACACATTTGGGAAACCTGCAAACACATTCACAAAGACAGCAGGACCACTTTTTCACAGCAGCATGCAGAGCAAGGAACATGCTGGATGAGATCCGTGGCAAACATTCCTTAGCGCAACACGACAAACAGGATACTGAAGAAGAGAGGGATGTGGTTAATCCACAGGCTAATTAACAGCCAATTTTGTAAAGCTTACATGCACACCACCTGTGTGCCTCGGGTACACACGTCTCACAACAAGCCCTTCTCACAGTGGCTGTCAGTATTTATCTGTTCTTGCTTTAAATTCCGAAGATCCTGAAGTTTGCCAATTCTGTCACTGGGCAGCAACAAAGCTGCAACACCTTTCTCCCCCTCACCCCAAATCACTGTCTTCTGAAAATATACTACTTTCATCACTCGGGGTTTTATTCCTGAAGTTCTGTGCCAATGAGTCATACAGCAACAAGAGAGCCCAATTTCTTTCACATCCTAAAACCAGACCTCATTAACTAACACTACTTCTAATTTTAATGTAATTCTCAATACACTATATCCAACCAGTTAAAAATAAGTATCCCATAGAGTAGTAGCATCCCATTTGGGAAGGGTAAGCATCTAACTGCGTATTTCTATTCGTATTAATTCCCTCTTTTGCTGAATTTCTCTCAGAAGTTTGTTGCAGCAGGTTTCTGAACAGAGCTCTCAGGTATATTAATTTCTCAGGACTGAGCTCTGTCTGGGATACAAAGCCCTTCAGACACTTCTTACACATACACCAGCAGCACATGAACAAGATCTTACAGTAATTCTATGCCAGCAACTAGCCAATATATTGAGGGGGATTTTTAGAGTTGTGTCAGCCAACTTGTTCCTGCTCAGGTGGAAAGCAAGAAATGGGCACACCCCTCTCCTGCCATCCCCATGCTACACTTCTCATTTGTGCTGCTAAAACGTCTTTCTACGTTGGTCCATTGATTCAGCTGGAGTAACCATAGCAAGGTTTCAGCAATCTGGCACCTGGATCCTGAGTGCCAGAACAATCCTATTTGAAATACATAGGATATACACAAAACACCTTGATCCAAACAACTCTGCCAAGGCTCGAAGCACACGGCTGCACGCGCTCGTGTACCCAGAGTACTAGGAGTATGGCCCGTGTAAAGTGGTAGCAATGGCCACCTTACTCAGATTTCTCTTACCTTTCATATTTTTCTGATCTTCCTTCTATCAAGACGTGCATTATAGATCACGTTTCCAAATGCATCCAAAGTTTCCAAACAATCTTTCACTTCTCTCTGTTAGGGGTTCTCAAACGGCTCCTCTGCAAGCAGCTGAAAGATGGTTTATGCCATATTACGGGGACACGGGGCAAGCTACACAGAAGGGAGTTTTCAACATGCTTCAAGGCAGCAGGTGACATAGAAACCACCCCAGATGTAATTACCAGAAAAGTTTGGCACAGTTCACTCAATTTCTCTGATTTGTACCTTTGGAAGTACTGAGAAATTGAAGATCAGAGTCATGAGACAGAAATGATGATGCTTCAAACTTTCACTTGCTCTTTCATACCCAAAATGTTTTCAGGTTTTTCTTACAAGATCACTGAAGAGTCAACAGCATCAGTTCTGTGGCTGATGCCAAGGAACTTTCTACTACAGTTGAGAGGGGCACTGCACAAGAAACTGATTCCTTTCCTCCAGTACTGGTGTTAAGGGAACCTTCTGGAAGAGATGACTATTACTACTCTTAATTGCTCTGTCCCATGAAGCTAAGCTTGACTCCAAGACAGGAAATGCAGTTTTTCTGCAAGTAAAACTTAACTGCAGTGGTATCCAACTAAGATTTCAACACTAAAGGATCCACTTTCATCACCACCCTACAAAGACAGAAAAATTGATCCTCTATATCACCTCACTTCTTCTGGATGCTCCCTCTTCTCAGCTAGTCCCCATCCTCTCTGTGTTTATTCCTCTTCATGGGCACAGGAGATGGTATCTCAAAAGTTTTGGGAAAGGCACAGCATCCTTCCCCTACACAGTTCTACAGGGAAGCCAATTTAGTTCAACAATCTACTTCTGTAGGCCTTCATTTTCTGTAGAGAAATAAAGATTTCAGGTTTGTTCATCTAGACCCTGTGAAGATTTTTTGCATGCCAGAACCTGCTTCAGATTTTTCCCAACCCTTCAACTCTAGAACTATTATACATAGCCCCTAGCTCAAGCCTACACTTGCTCCAAAGCCACATTTTCTTCTGCTTTCTTCTGACCAGTTAATAGAACCCATCTTCTCAGGCAGGTGGAAGACTGGGGCATAAACCAGGGCTATGTGCCAGCTATGGGGAGGCCATGCTACAATGTTTACTGGCAAAGTGGTCTGTATATGGCAGAAGAAACTGACTGCACTCGTTCCAAATGTGAAGGATGCTATTGAAAACAACATCCAAAGCCACCACACATCAGCAACAGCACAGAAAGTATCACAGGGCCATCCAGCTGAAAGATGGGAGTTCACAGAGGGGAAAACACCTCAATCCCAATCACTTAGATTATTACTACTAGATTACTGGAGAGCCCAGCAGAGGCCATGAAGATGCTGAGGGGACTGGAGCATCTCTGAAGAGGAAAAGCTGAGAGCCCTGGGGCTGTTCAGCTTGGACAAGTCTGAGAGGGGATCATATCAGTACCTAAAGGGCAGGGGTCAAGATGATGGGGCCAAACTCTTTTTGGTGGTGCCCAGTGACACGACAAGGGATAACAGGCACAAACTGGAACCCAGGAGGTTCCACTGGAACGTGAAGAAAAAAATTATTTTCTGCAAGGGCAACAGAGCCTGTGCCAGGCTGCCCAGAGAGGCTGTGGAGTCTCCTTCTCTGGAGAGATTCCAACCCCACCTGGACACTGCGACCCTGGGTGACCCTGCTGGATGGAGCAGGAGGGGTGGCACCAGATGATCTCCAGAGGTCCCTTCCAACCCCCACTGTTCTCCTAAAAATGCAATGGTGGATGTGGACACTTATTAACTCTTCAGATTTAACTAGCACATCTTGGACTGCTTTGAAGTACTTCCATTTCACAGATACCATAACCATCCACCCAGCTGAATCCGTGCGCCCGACCCACTGATCCCTTACTCCTCTGCTGCTGAAATTCAACATATGCCTTCAAGGTATGTGAGCTGGTGCTAATTAACTGCAATGAAGGTGCTTTTAGTCCTTCCATAGCAGGTTTTTGACAGCTCTCCCCACCTGCCACAAGTAAATGAGAGTTCTGAGGATCTTTTCACTCCAACACATTTTTACTTTTGCTCTGACTTACATCTGAGCTTCTGCAGCTCATTTCTGTTGGAGGCTACTGCTTTCTGAATAAGGGGTCCTTTACTTGGCCAGCCAGAGAACATCCCAAACACCCTACAGTCACAAGTTCACAGAGTGCCATAGTGCCCATAGTGCTCTGGACTGCTGCTGGCACACAGAGCTGGAGGAAGGACATCACTCCTAAGTGAGGCAGTAGGGAATGCTGAGCACTCTCAGCTTCATGTGTCCCATCACTGGCATAAGGGAGCAACCAGACAGCTGTCCCAGGGATACACTATTTCAAAACACATTGAAAGGTTACAGGTGACAATCACCTCCACTCAGCTGATGAAAGCAAGGCTGGGGAACAGAACAAGCAGCTAAAGCATATGACAAACCACACCTCCTTTCATTTCCCCATACAATGACACCCAAAGCCCACCAGAAGAGCAGGCCCTCCCACCCTTCATCAGGTAAGGTCTGCACACCCGTCACCTCACCCACACTCACCCCCCAAAAATAAAACAAAACTGAGAGCCCACGTGACCCTGGTGCACAAAACATTCCTCCACAACTCTGACAAGAGTAGGTGTGGTTTCGGTTACTGTCTTTAGCCTTAAAAGCCATTTCTGGAGATGGAGTTGTTGCTTTCTGCACTGACAGTCTTCTCTCTGAAACCCTTAACTTCCATTATCTGAGAATCAAAAATGCAAAGATGGGAGAGGCAATTGTTCTTGCCCCACTGCCCTTGCAACAGCCGTTGTTTAACTGACTTCCTTTTCATCTTGAGGAATGGTTTAACATTTGGGGGACACAGCAACAATCTGCAGCACGGAGCAGAACCGAAATGGTTCCTCCTGAGCGGGGAGGGACTAGGCAGGCTTTGTCGGTTCTCCCTTAACGCGTTGCCACGTTCAGCACGGCAGCAGCGAAGAACGCAACGAGGAAGTCACGGGGCGTTAGTGCTTGTTAAAATTACTTCTCAATTCAAATTATTTTCTTTTGAAGCAATTATTTTTTAATCAAGATACGGCGTACCTCGTTCAGATAGGTTTGCAAGTTCCCTGGTCTCTATAGGCAGAGGGATTAAAAACACCCAGCAGGTCACATGTGACTCATTAAGACTACACCCTACATTCTGAACTTCTTTTTTCTTTTTAAATTACTTCTAATTAGATATTAAGAAATCAACACCCCTGCAAGGGATGCCACTTGTGTGGAACACCCCGCAGAAAGGTATTCCAATGTTTCATCAGTTCTCACTGTGCTGTACAGTTTTAATCAAACAGCCCAGCCCTTCTCAACAGAAGTCTTTCCATGCCCAGTGCAAAAGCTGCTGCCACTCGAGGTCTCGGGGAGCTCAAGTTTAATATTTCTGGTCAGCAAATACAACAAAGAACTTTTGTTTATGTGAGCCATGGTATAATCTGTGCTACCAAACAACTGTAGAGCTCTCTTTCAAAAAAAAATTGAGCTTGCTGACTCCTTGGATAACAGCCTGAACTAGTTTCTACCACATTCCAAGTTATCTAGTCTCTAACAACCTGTTTAGTCTCACCCTTTCTTTTTTTATTTGAGGATGCAAGAAAACTGGGCTGTTTGAGCATAAATAAGACATTTAAACCATGTTAATATTCCTGCTGGATCTTCAGATGGCCATACCCAAGACTTTAGGGGGAAAAACAAACAAAAAGTAACCTGTATCACTAAAAGTGCAAAGACTACTAAACTACCAAGGCTGGGATATTTCTGGGCATTAGATATTACCCTTTCTGGGATATCTCACTGTAAAGATCTCACTCCATCTTTTAAGTAGAGATTCAGCATATTCTGAATCTCTTAATTAGGGTAAGCTTTTTTTCTTTGGTATTTAACAAAAAAAAAAATCAGATACCTTGTTGAGAGAGAATCTCTAGAATGAGTACCCTGATTTTGTGGGTTTTCTTAAAAAAAAAAAAGAAAAATCAGTTTTAAATACAGGTTTCTAAAGTCATGGAGCTGGACATTAGTCATGGTTTTAGGTAGGGTGGATAACCTTGATCACCTCTGCTTTCCAGGATTAAGTATGTTACAGGGCTCTCTTCTGTCCATTCTTGATAATATACTACAGGATTTATTGGGCCTTTTTTTTTTTCAGTGCACGGATCAATCGTGTATCAAGAAGCTTAGTGAGAAGGGTGAGGTGTTTAATGGAGAGCATCCTCTCTCCCAGAGAAAGTATATTGTAAACCTTACCTGTCAGTGTGTCTGAGCTAAATACAACATTAGTGTTGAGGTGGTCGCTCTTCCCATTTCCATTATCAGGACAGTCTTTGCACTGAGAAGAGAGGATCCACAGTGCAGTGGAGGCAACGGACACTCTGTGATAGGATTCATGTGCTTTCATTCAAGAGCTAAACACATTAACACACTACCAAAGAGCATTCTGAATGCGTGCATTGTAACTGGATAGCAACTCACAAGGGAGCGTTAGAGGCCCATTGTAAAAAAACCAACCTCCTATAAAACTTAAAACATTAAGTTCACCAGTCAAGCAACTACATATTCCTAATGCATAATGCCAAATAATGAATTACACCTTTCAGGGATGAATCATATTGGATTTTTTAAGAAGGCCATGCCACAGGGATACAGTTCTTTGTCTTTCCTAAGCAGATCATTGTACATCTGATCATATGTTGTTTTGAAATCATAAACATTCGGCTTGTCCGGTGCTGGTCCTGGCAGTTTCACATGAGTCCCTGTTCCAAAGGATCGGACGCTGAATCCTCGTTTGCTGAAAGACAGAGGGGAAGGGGGGGAGGACAAGCAATTAGATTGGCTGGACTTTAAATATCAAACTACTGAAGAACACACACAGATTTTTAAAAACATCTCTTAGCCATCAGCCAAATGATTACGAAACAGCCAGGCATCTCTTACCACCTAAGTTGGCAGGAGCACCCACCATGCATACTGCCTTACATACACCATTTCTGGAGAAGCACCTGTACTGGATAGGAAGTTTTCTTAGGATTATGGTACACAGCATTTTGGGTATTTCTTTCACGCTTTCAAGCATCCTGGATTTGCAAAGGCAAGTTCTGTATTCACTCTACAGAAAAGGCAGAGATGTTTCTGTCTTGATAGTAAAGCAACAATGCCAACCCATCAACACTTATGTATGTTGCGAGCTAACTACATTATTCACCTTCGCCATGTTTCCAAAACTACCTCTAATGTAATTTAATTAGCCTAGGACAAATATTTGCGTGCCTGGCACTTTTCTCAAGTGGACTGAAAAAAACCATACTGTGTAATTACCTTCAGAGAAGTGGGGCAGATTATCCTGCTGACTGGTCCCTGAAACTCCTGGGTAAGCCAGGGATGGCTTCATTCCATTCTTATGAACAACTACTTGCTTAATAGTTACAATGAAAAAAGGGCATGGAACTTCCTTGTCTTTGGGGGTAATGGCAAAATGTTTATTTTAAATACACTTACTTGACCTTCAACAAATCTTTCAGTAATATTAAGAAACATGACAATATATTGGTTGAATGGCAGGACCAAAATGAGGTTTCCCCGTGGTCTAATGGATAAAGTCACATGGTAAACCACTGTTGCTGTTATCCAGAATGCTGAAATATTTGCAGTCCCACACATCAAAAAAAAATCTGTGCCTCTAACGCACATGAAGCACTGAAAGTTACTTCCTTGACCAGCTGGAACATGCATTCCTCACATGGAACTTCACCCTTTGACATCAGCAGTTGCCAGGGTACAGCTTCTACACTATTTGTGCACCAGGGGTACTATTATGAAATACTCTGAAAGTGTTTCAACACATTTCTTGCACCAACTCCGGGCAGAAGGGTGAATGCCTGCACAGAACCATTACTCAGCAGAACCTGCTTTTCTTACGCAGCTGGACAGATGGAGTTCAGCCAGTCCTCGGGTACCTGCTGGCATGTGGCACAGCCTTTCTACAATCAACAGTTTCTAGGTGTTTCCAGTGTTTGTTCTTGGCTCGGAAAAACTATTCAGAAGATGGAGAAAAAGGAGCTTCAACTTGAGCATAAACATAAACAGTGAAGGGCAAGATACACTAGTAAGCTATTCTAGCATTGGTTTCTGAAAGAGGGAAGCTAAAACATTGAAGTGTTGTGAAACTGGAGGAGCTGTTTCTCTTAAGACCAGTGTAACTATCAATATACCAAGTACAAAGAGAAGCCAGCTCACAGATCTCGTCGTCAGCCAGCGTGCTCGCCTCAGGGTAAGTCCACAGCTCATTACAATGAGGTCACACACGCCCCTCACATGCCCATGAGTTTATGGGCTTTTAAATGAGGAACCTGAACACAGCCATTGCATTTCCCTCCAAAGAATCTCAGGGCTCACTGCAAAGAGCACTTCTTCACAGAGATCAACCCTGGGCTACCCTAACAAAGCACTAACGCACGACAGAGTTGTTACCGCAGTTGGGGCACTGAGAGGAGAAATAATGCAGAACTTTTGCCCAAACCTTTTGCTCATTTCATTGTTATTTTGGGATCACACACCTGCTTAGTGCATTAAGGTATTTTTCAGCTTACTGTAAGAGCCCAACAGTACTGCTGCTCCTCTCACAATGGTCAGCAGCGTTAGTAAACACTGAAGCAAGTGCAATAAATCCTGCAGTGGCACTGCAGTTGGGAGGGGTAAAGATTATCAGGGGACAAGTCACTCATTTTAATACATCCCCTTCCACAACACGTAGCAGGAAAATACTAGCAACAGTGCCCTTGTTGTAGACCACTTCAAAAACATCTTATGCCATTCAATCAATATCAAACCCCCTCGACTGTGAAACAGGAACACCAGCCCTGCTAATTAATTTTGATTAGAAAAACATCTCTAAAACATTAACACTTTGCTGTAATTTGCTTTATCACTGGTAGGCTGTCAAGTGGAAAGTGCATTAATCCGTGTTAAAACATTTCCTTCTCTTTGAGGGTTTATTAATATGATTTAAGCTTTCTTAAATTAAGCAATACAAGTGTCAGTACCTTGCTGCATTTAGCTGCTGACAGATAATGCCAGTAGAGAAGCTGTGATGGTGACTTCTGTAAGCTGCAAGTGTGCAACTTAAGTTCTTTTACACGGTCCACGTTGAACCAAAAATCACAACAGCAGCATGAATTTTAAGTTTCAGCTACCAGGGCTTCACTGTTTAAAATCTGTTTACTGGCACTAAGTATCTCATACTCACACTCCCCATTTCCTACCACTCTTAGTTTCCTAAAACAAAATACATTTGTAGCTTCAGTGTGTATCAGCATCCTACAAGTTTTCATTATCAGTAGTAACAGGGACCCTGAACTGAGGAGCCCAAGGGGGGATGATCTACACTGTCAGGGCCTGTAAACACAGTTCCCAGAGCACCTCCCATAGACTGGGAGAATTTGAAATGGTATCTTCCTTTCAAAGGCCAAAGTACCACCAAATAAATATACACAAGTGGAAGTGTCCAAGTCATTGTATAATAAAGTCTGGCAGTAAGAGAAGTGTTATCCTTCCCCCTTTCTCTTCTGTGCCTGAAGGAGAAGTGGCCTAAGCCTGCACACTCTATAGCAAGAGAAATAAAAGACAGGAACTACACACAAAGTATATTTGTAGAAGCAAGAAATGTAGGATGAGCAAGATTTGACCTAGGGGCTGGTTACAGATGGAATCCAGGTTGACAGCTTCTAAGGAATGATTAAGTCTTCCTGCATAGTCCTAATTGCTCTTCCTCTTTTCCCTTTGCTTTAATATGTCAGCACAGCCCTGTAGTGATGGTAACTGCTCTAGCAACGAGCTTCAAAAACCCTTCAGTCTGACTTCTGTCGGAAAATTAGAACAAAATGCTTGAAATCTGGTTAACTAGAAAATACGCAAGCACACTACAAAGCAAACAGAAACTGCACTGAACAAAGATACACCAGAAACTGGTAAACTGGTTATTTAGATATCAAAAAATTCTAATGCAGGTGTTTGCTTTCCAGAGGCACGACTGGCAGCACTGAGAAATCAAGCACAGGGAAGGATGAATGAGAAATTCGAGTTAGCAAGTGAGACTCATTGCAAACCCTTTGGGGATGAACTACTGCAATTCAAAAGGACAAAAAGTATGGAAGTGTCAAAACTCTTGTTATCTGGTGTGTTAATTATAAAGAAAGAGAGAAAAATAAACCCAAGCAACCACCCCTCAACCTGCTGAAGCGTACGAGGGAAGGAATTACTACAGTTCTGCTTTGCTGAGTCTCAAAGACCAAAAACACCAGGATGTTATAAAATCTAAGAACATTAAGATATTAAATCCAGCCTGTTTAAACCACTTCATAACTTCCTGCATTAGAAGGGATAAACTACTAAGAAGAAACATAAAAGCACAATGTGATGTACTGCCAGGCACTTCCAACAGAAGCCTACCAGGTCCATGGAACATTCCACCTGCACCTTACATGTAGGGGGCTATGTTTTGTGTTTTACAAATGCATCAGAAGCTTAAATTCAGTCATTTCTGCAAGTTTGTTTTTTGCTTTGAAAGGAAGCAGCATACAATTAAGTTCAAGTTTTAGTAGGCACTAGGAAGGCCTGACATTTGGGCAGTAGAATAAGATTAGCTGACTTTTTTTTCCTTTAAATTGAAGAAATCAGCAGTTACTGATAAAGACTCAACATGAAACATGTGGCTTAACTAAAACCTGCAATTCATTAAAACACTGAAGAGAGAAATTAATTGTGAAACCTGACTTAGAGCATTACAGAAGTCTAAAAGACTCAAATAAAACAAACACTTGAACAAAATTTTAAGCTCTGTACATTTCCTAAAGTATTTAAAAAAAAAAGCCTATAGAAAAGAATTCTACGAGATCTTGAGCTACACATTCCAAAGCACTGTTTAGGAATGGCCATGAAGATGGGAGCCGATGCAGACACATTCCTGAAACTTACCAGCAAGTGACCCAAACTGCTGGTCATTTTTTACACCAGCACCAGCCATTCGTCCCTCCCTTGCCATTTTTGCTATTGTTGCTGTCACTACATCCAGCACATTGCTGAAAATCAACACAGCGTATGTATTTGGGAAAAAAAATGTTGATTTTTAATTAAATTTTCAGGGAGAAGAGGCTTTCCAAACACATTTCCCTGCCACAGTTGCCAGAAGAGCACCGGTCACACCGGAAGTGATTTCCTTCTTCCGTAAAAAGAGAGAGGAAGAAGGAGGAGAGAGGAAGAAGGAGGCCAGATGTTAGAAGTCAATTTAACTTTGTTCCTTAGTTTTGAGTTCCTTAGCTTTGAGTTAAAACTCAGTTCCAGCATTACCATCAGCTAACTGGTTTTCAGCGACCTGCCAGGTGCCAGGCTGAAGCGGAACAGCACGGTGTGCTGCTCGCAGTAAGATGGCTGCCAGACCAGAGACCTCTGTTACTTATTCCTTCCGAGACTGAGCTTTTTATTTAAACGTAGCACGCAACTGACAGGCAGCTGTTTGTCTTAGTCTGCCAGCAACACGCATCTTCTCATGTGAATGTCATCTTGCGTAACTTTAACAAAAGAAACCTTTATCAGTGTTCCTGCAGCGCACAGGGAAGATTTCAGAACGTGATCTCGGGCAGATCGGGTCTCTCCTGCCCGTCAGTCCATCCCCAGTCTCCCCTCTCCCCCTCTGAACTCAGCCAAGCTGAAAATACTCGCAGTGCTAAAGAGATAAACTCTCATAATCTCAACAATAGTTAACGTTCTGAGACAAACGCTTTGTCCAGTTTTCCTGCAATAGGAAAAGGTTCCCTTTCAGTGGACAGAGAGGTTCCGGGTCTTCAGATGAATTAACGGGGGTTGGGCGGGGGGGAATTTAAATGCAAAAAAAAAAGCAGCAGCAATTAAGATTTCAGATGCCGAGCCACGGGAGCTGTTCTGCGCTTGTCGAACTCGTGTCTGGCAGCACCGGATCCGGAGGTCAGCCAGCGACGGTGGAGCGAACGCAGCCGCCCCGGCGAGCCCCGCCTGGAGCGGG
>WTSP01007798.1:23534-80662 GCA_025331215.1 Actenoides lindsayi | reverse complement strand
CCTAACCTGTACTGGTGCCTTGTGTTATTCCCCCCCAGATGCAGGACTCCACACCTGTCCTTACCGAACCTCATGAGGTTCACCTTTGCCCAGCTCTCCAGCCTGTCCAGATCACACTGGATAGCAGCACAGCCTTCTGGTGTGTCAGCCACCCCTCCCAGTTTCATATCATCAACAAACTTACTGAGGGCACACTCTATCCCCTCGTCCAGGTCATTGAAGATACTGAACAAAACTGGATCCAGTACCGATTCCTGGGGAACACCACTGGCCACAGGCCTCCAGCTTGACTCTGTGCCACTGATCACAATCCTCTGAACTCTGTTGTTGAACCAGTTTTCAATCCATCTCACAGATCATTGTGTCTGTGCCACATTTCTTGAGTTTTTCTATGAGGATGTTATGGGTGACAGCATCAAAAGCCTTACTGAAGTCAGGGTAAATGGCATCAGCTGCTCTCCCTTCATCTATGCATTTGGTCATGGTTTCATAGGAGGGTATCAGATTAATCAAGCAGGATTTCCCTTTGGTAAATCCATTTGGCTACTCCTGATAACCTTCTTTTCTCCCATGTGGTTAGAGATGGCCTCCAGAATGAGTTGCTCCATCACCTTTCCAGGGATGGAGGTGAGGCTGACCAGTCTGTAGTTGTCTGGGTCTTCCCTCTTGCCCTTTTTGAAGACTGGAGTGACGTTGGCTTTCTTCCAGTCATCAGGCACCTCTACCATTCTCCATGATTTTTCAAAACTGATGGAGCGCAGCTCAGCAACAGTATCAGCCAGCTCTCTCAGCACACAGGGATGCACCCCATCGGGGCCCAGGGATTTGTCTGTTTTCAGTTTACCCAAGTGATCTCTAACCCAGTCCTGACTGACTAGCGGAGTGTCTTCCTCTCTCCAGTTCTGCTCTCTTACTTCCAGTGATGGGGGTTCTTGAGGGCTGGTCTTCGGAGTAAAGACTAAGACAAAGAAGGCATTCAGCTATTCTGCCATCTCTGCATCCTCTGTTACTCTATCTTCCACCTCATTTAGCTGTGGCCCCACTTTTTTACTACTCTTCCTTTTCTCATCGATGTATCTGAAAAAGCTCTTCTTGTTTTATTTCATCTCTGTGGCGAGACTAAGTTCCAAGAGAGCCTCGGCCTTTCTTGTTGAGTCTCTACAAACACTGGCAGTATTTCTATAATCCTCCCAATTAACCAGACCCTTTTTCCATATATTGTAAAACTCACTCTTCTATTTAAGTTTTTCCAGAAGCACCCTGTTTATCCATTCAGGTCTCCTGCCTCCTCTGCTTGATTTTTTTTTTTTTTATTTTTTTTTTAAGGGAATATATTTATCTTGAGCTTGGAAATATCTGGTTAGATATTTCCATAATTCGTTGTTGCAAATTATTATAGTATAAAGCATTAACTGTATCAAAATTCCACGAGAACTCACATTAAGCCTTAGTTAGTTTACTTGGACATTTGCTTCTTGTAATGTCTCTAATTAGAGACCAGTGGGATCCTTTTGCTGCAAAAATTTAATTTCAATGTAACAAAAACCTACAGAGATTTAAAACTGCTCTCTAAAACTACTCTAAAAAGAAGAAAGATAAACACCAAACCTTTAAAGACTAATGATTTGTCATAAATTCTCTTGTAATTCATAATTTGTTATTAAAATAGTCTCAGAAGCAGCGAATCCTCCAAAGCTATATAGCATCCGTAGCACATCTGTCTATCCAAGGTATCCAAAGAAGGGAACACTTGCTCAGTCTCTTCTCTCAAAGTAGCTTGCTCAGGCACTATTAGTAATGCACTTGTGGCAGCCGTCTTCACAGGCTGCACAGATTTGCCCAACTTTTTAAATTCTTGGCTACAGGATCTTATAACAAATACTGCTACTGGTACACCAAAGCTACATACTTCTTAGTCAGTTTAAAGCCAGATCAGATAGAGAGGGCTGCAACCACATCTCTATAGTGAAGCACAAACATGCTCTCCAAGTGTTGCCAAAATTCATCATTGCTTCGACAGGGGCAACAGATCAGTTCCAACAGAGTACCTTCAAAGACAGTGCTTTTTGTAATCCTCTGAAGACAGCAACATCTTGTTATTAGATGAGTGATTCAATCACCTAGGTAAACATTACACACTTGGTGGCAATCATAACCATGACCATATTTACCTCCGGGTACACTTCTGTAGCATGATCTTCACAATACTGCCACTTAGAAGCCTAAGCAGACAAATTATTGTGATAATAAGCCCTTACATTCCTGTATTCTGCCTACAGAGGAAATTACAAAGTTAGTTTTACTCTATTGAAGCAATCCCCATTTCTTAGAACCTGTTCCATGCAGTGACCAGCCTGGGGAGCCTTTTCTGTGATGAGCTGAGCGATACCTAGTGTCATTAAGTCCTCTCTGGCAAGGTACCAGACTGTGGATGAAGCACTAGGAAGAATCAACAGTAAAACAGATACTACTCCTTTGGTTATGTTCACTCAATCTCAGTGGGTACAATTCGGAGTGCAGAAAGTCACACTCAGCCTCACTCAACCATCAGTGAGATGGATGCATGTCCGTCATGGCTGGTAAAATCCAATAAAGAGAGTTAAACCCTTTGTAAAGACGTATCGATCATTACTTTGAAACACTTCACTAAAAATCATATTGATGCTGTAAGTCTACACCAAACAATTCCTTTACAGGGCAGATCATGGAGAAGTTGCAGTAATAGTGAATCAATTCCAGTTAACAGACACTATGAGTGCTGTGACAAGTAGCTGCTTATGCATCCCCAAAATGCACTGCGTACAATGACCAAAGGGTTACAGTTTATTATTTAATAAATATAAATTATATCAAAGACATATGTGTAATGCTTTCATATGGTAGAATACTGGCTGCTCTGTTCAATAACCAAGATACTTCTAATTTCCTCCTGGTTAGCCAAAACACAATTCCAAATACAACCCATTTGTCAACCACAATCAAGGAAAGAACCAGAAAATGGCGCTGTGGAGGGAAGGAGAAAACTCTTGATTATCTGGTGGCAGCCTCCCTTCCTTCTCTCAGGTCCCAAGTATACTGTGAATGGGATCACATTAATCTTTTTTCTTTCACTCCAATTGCTTTCCATTCTGCTTTGACTTGGAAGCTTTCAGTACTAAAAATAAATGTCTCGGTTTCTGTATGTATAAACTAAAATGACAGCGATACAAGTTCAAACTTGGAAAAGACTCAGAAAGCCATTTCCATACAAACAGGAAGGACTTGAAATAATCACTAGAGTTAATTTGATGGCAGCTTTCTTATTGTGCCTACCACATCAGCTGGTATCACAATTCTTTCTATTTTCTGGCCCTACCTACTCTTCATCACATGCGCATATACATCTAGTACTACTAGCACAACAATACATAAAATATTGTACTATTGCCACTCTTAAGAACCTTTCCCTCACGCCAAATAAACTTCTTATCTCTACCCACCCACCAAACAGTAAAGCTTTCAATACGTGACTGTTGAGAAAACATGATTACAAAAGTCATTGCTATCATCTAAAATCATATTTTCACCCGTTCATGTGGTGTACACCTGTGGGTTGTTGGCAATACACTTGATTGAAGTGTGGGAGATTCCAGGTTCACAATGAGCCCTGTCATCTCTGTTCTCTTAACTGAATATGCCATGCAATCCCCAAACCTGGGTGAACGTTATTGACTCTTACAATATTATCTTGTTTATCAATCTTCTACCTTTTTAAGGGCACAAAATACTAATGCAAAACCCAAGAACACACATATACTATTTAAAACAGCAATATAAATAATATTTAATATAAAATAATAATTCAAAGATCTTGAAAAGTCTACCAACATGCTTTTATACTGCAACCTAATGTGCAAGCAATACACCATCCCACCACAGGTAAGAAATGAGAAATTTTGAGGGCTATTGAACACTGAATTTTTGCAGCTGAACAATATAAAGTTATTTAGCAACGTTCAATAGACTTCAAACTCACTTCTGCCTGTGGGTTATAGTGGTCCAGACTGTAAAACAAAAACAGTGCAAAAGGGGTTGAACTAAATTTTTTAAAATATTTTTTACAATTCTTTTAAAGTTTGCATCATTTTATGCATTTTGAAAAACATAGAAAAGATCTAAAGATGCCATATACTATTAACTAGACAGCACACAAAGAGCATCTAAATAAAAACAGTTTAGCTTATAAATATACTACTAATAATACCACAGGTGTATGTTTAAAAACAAGATTAAAAACATGCTGCTTCAGGAACAATAGCTTTCCAGTCCAACCAGTGCAGTTATCAATTTTGCTACTGCTCAAATGGCACATTCAATAAGTTGGTGGGGTTTATTCAGTTCTTTTTAGCTGGCAAAACTAACACCTCAACAGTGGAGTAAGATGAGGGATTCATTTTATGGTTGTGAATACTGATTTTTAAAGGGCTTTTCAAAAGCGGATCTAAGAGTTGGCATTTATTTACCAAGTGCTCAAAAATGAGCATAGGAAGATTCTAGTGGGAAACACAAAGCAGTTTCCATCATAACAATTAGACCATTTTCTATAAATGAAATGACGCTCTCCTTATGCAAAAAAGTTGGCCAGTTTTTCCATTTATGCTTGTGTATTCCAGCTTTCACCCGTTCCCTAGCATGGATGTTTCATTGATGGCTGAGGGTAACACTTCAAAAATGCACTAGCTAAACAAACTTCCCAGCAGCACTTGACAGAGCTACACCTATTCTTCCCCATTTCCAAAGCAGTACAGAATTAATTACCAGTTCTATGGATCTATTGTAAGTATAATAGACTAAAGAGCTATCACAGACACATTTATTGTAAAAGCACAATCCCAAGAGTGTCTAGTAGAGGGCCAAAACGATTAACACAAATGCTTTGTCAGATCAAAGATAAAACCTGCACCGCCCAATTGAGGAATGAATTAGAACAGTGGGTTATCTTTCAAATTAACCAGGGCAGTTAGTGAGGAAAATTTCATGAAAGTGTAATTCTTAGCCTTTGTGAATCCACACAGCAGGCATTCTGCCAGCTGACAAGATGATGAAATTTTCATGCTTAAAAAAGCCCTCTTCATTTCCCAATTTAGATTAGCTAGCATTTCTCTCTCTTTTCATCTATTTGCTCTTCTGAAGCAGAATTAAAAAAGAGAAAGCACACAACAGGAACAGTCTCTCACAGAATAATGCATTTCTGAAAAGAAATAAAATCTTTGCGTGTCTTTTTAGACACATGTAGAGTTAGGAGTAAGATTATTAAAACTGACATTGTTAATGCCATTAAGAAATCCATAAACACTGGAGCAATGGTAGGTATGTTTTGGAAGACAGAGATAAAACATTTCAATGCTCAATGGCAAAAAAAAAAATGATTGCGGAAACAAAATGTTGTATGAAGGTGAATAATTTACAAAAACAATGGGATTCAAGGAGGCTTACAAAATACTATTTACGCACTTAACATCTGTATCTTTTTAAAGAAAAGAAGTCTATCGCCATTGTATTATTTTATTGAGCAGGTTCACGTGCCAAAAAGGACAAGTAGATTTTCCACTTCTAGATTTTATGGCACACACCACCCCCCCCCCCAGATTTACACAGCCACATATAAAAGCATTTGAATTAACTAAAGGAAACAACATGCAATGATCTTAAATACTTCAGAAAATCTGATTCAAAGCTTATTGGAAAAAAAGTAAGCTTATTCATTTCACTGAGCTGTGAATCAGGCCACAAGGCTCCAGATAGGACTGTCTTCATAAAAGGCAGCTCACTGTTTTAAATGTTAAAAAATTCATTTTCACATTTTATGTTTTTGTATAAAGCGCCATTTGACCAATGCACAAACAACGGTAATATCTAAAAAAGAAATTAATAGAGTGACAAAAATAGACAATATATTTGTCTATTTTAAATTGATACTTCTGTGCCTCTCAGGTGCAACCCCTACAACAGAAATCTGCTAAACAAGAATCTCAAAGTTTCATCAAGCGTGTTGTTCAGACAGCTCTTTGCCATACTATTTCTGGGTGTGACTTTATACCTTGTAGTATTATATATAGTGGTGCAAACACCCATTTGATCAATTTCAACTCCAGCTGTTGTACAGTCACTACAAGCACTTGATGAAAGGAATAAACTAAAACTCACAGCATCTGATTTTCTAAGAGCTAACAGGATGGAAAGTTTACTTGCCCAACTCTGTGGAAAGCCCTTTTTTAAAATGAAAATGATTGTGCAGTTTGGATTTACTTTTTACAGTAATCTCACATTTCCAGAGCCTGAATGTATTCCAGAGTCAAAAAATAGTTTTAAACCTTGCTATTAAAGCTAACTAGGTTAAGAGTAAATTCTCAGTACTAAAAATATTACCGAGATTTTACTTACAAGGACAAATAAATACCTTTTGAAGGACACTTCATTACCTTATATAGCATGTAGTAAGACACTTAATAGTATTTAATAGAGTGTAAGCAAACTGCATTTTTCAATATTCAAGCATTTCACAGTTTGGTTCACAGCTTGGTCTTTAAAAAAAGAAAATAATAAATAAATAAATGAAAGGAAAACAGAGTAAAATATTACACCACTTTGTTCTCATCAGTACCTTAAATAGATCTTCATTCATCAAGTTTACTACTGCACATCTTATGCACACATTTTCTAGCACTTTATATGCCAGAAATTATTTAGAATGTGGCACTCTGTATTATCATAATGTACATACATTAAATCTAAAAAAGCTAATCAGAAGCAACTTTTATACAAAAGCAGTCTGTGAACATATTGCTTTGACATATTATTTAATAACCCATTGTATAATTTAATATGTATAGCAGTATCAATTGAATGATAGTTTTGCACCCATCTGGACTTTTCAATAAAGTAATACGAGATCTCGCAACTTCAGATCTCGTAACTTCACCTGTCCAAGTCATTCACCTTTAACTTCAACGGAAAGGAACAATCTATCCCAACCTTGTGAAATACTACCTGAATTTAAAAAGGCTAAAAGAGGTTTGAGCTCCTTTTCATGCAAAGACCTTCAAAAGAAGGATTTATACATTCAGAAATTATTACATTTTCAGAAAAGAGCTTATAAAACACTTACCTACAATTGCAATAAGAACCAATATAGAAGAACAGAAACACAAAATGCACTTAGTACTAAACTGTAATGATAATTCTTACCATTGTAGCTGCTGTCTGCAAAATACTTGAGAAAACACACCACAAATTCAGTAAGCCACTCATTTACAAGCCAAATTTTCAGAAACAATTTATGGGTTTGAATATATCTAATATTACGAACAACCAAGGGTTATGAGTGCCTTCAAAACCGATGTTTGTCATGAAGCTGTGTCCCAACATATTGCGGTGGGACAACAAAAAAAGGGCAACGTTGCAATAAGGTAAGATCAGTGAAAATTTGACCAAAACAGTTAGCTGCCAATTCATAAAATATGATGGTTACAGCATATTAGAGATGCAAACCATACTGATATAATCTAAAAAAGTCAGTGTTGGGTTTTTTTCCCGCTAATCAGTCACCACTTTGTACAGTGTGAAGACAGGAATTCCAAACACTATTTTTTGTTTCCCCCCACCCAACATCAGACAATGCCAACCGCTACCACCCAAACTTTTTATTTCTTGCACTTCCACCCCTCCGCCCCCCTCCAAAACAGAATTGTATCAAATTAATGAACTAATCATCTTTATTATTCCCCCCCCAATCATCATTATTAAGAAAGATGCATAGTATTTTCCTTCCTGTTGTCCTTCAAATAATATTTATAGAGCTACATTCAGTTCACAACGTAACACAATATACATCAATCTGAGTTGGAGAAGGAGAAACAGATTTCAACTACATGAGAAACTGATATCTGCATATTTGATAGGCTTCATAGCTTTTCTCAAAAGCATTAAGATAATCAAGTGCACTTTTTCATCTAAAAACCTGTATAACAGAGAGCTACTAATCTGTAATAATGCTGACACACAGTTACAAAAATTTTAATACATCTGACTATCTTGACTTGAAACTGAACTGAAAAATCAAACCCATTCTAAATTAGTATTTGAAACAATTAATCGATTGCTTTATTTTTCATAAAGGTGGGTTTTGATCTTGCATGCTATTACCTTGGACTATACCAAAAAAAGTAACATGACAGTCACTAAAATAACAATGCCACTTAGAAAACTCATTTCATATGGCAGAGTATTTTCTGAATACTTACATTATAGTATTTTCTGAGGTAGCGTCTAATATCCAACACTAATTTGTTGTTCATTTGAACCACATAGTTGAAAGGAGGCTCTTCACATTCAGTCTTACTGCACCTTTGCAAGCTGGGTTCAATAAATCGCCCCTGAAAACAGAAGTGTAAAACCAGCATGCACCGTTACAACAGATGATGGTAGCAGAAGCTATCACAGGAGTTGACACATAATACATATTTTTAAACAATAATAATCTTAAAGGGCCTCTAATATCTATGTCTTCTTTCTTCCCATCACAGTTCATCACACCCATATAAAGACTTCTCTGACCTATAGTTTTGCCATTCTCTTTTTAATGAAAGGTCTTTTGGAGAACATGCTCCCCCACCTACTACAAAGTTAATAATTCAGAAAATTATGTTGAGCAAAAAAATTAATCTATGGACATATCACACTTCCCTGTCTCCTTCCAAACAACACAGGTTTGTTGTTTTATCAGGGACATCAAAGTTGTGCCCAAGGTCACTGATCAGAATACTGAAATCAACCTTATAGACAACCAATTATGAAATTACCAACAGGCCTGTAGAGACAAACCTCATTAATCAAGAATGACATGATCATCTCTTATTTTCTCGAAGTGCAAAGAAGAGCTCTTACAGTTTTACACCATCTCATTTCCCCTTCCTTTCAAAACCTTCTGAACATCTGACATTAAAATTTCAGAACCTCAGAGTGATGTACGAACAGCTGAAATTAAGTTGATAGAATTCTCATTAAAATAAGAACAACTTGGTAGGTTGGATGCTCATACAAATTTTAGAAAAGTTTCTTTCAAGGTAAGACTTAGCTTTTGTGAGCCATCTTGGCTAAACCCCCAATAGCAACACTAAATGACTCCATGGGGAAGAGAAGGTTGTTGGTTTTTTTTGTTGTGCTTTGTTTGTTTGTTTAGGGGTCTCTTTTTTTGTGTGTGTGGTTTTTGGAGTTTGTTGTTGGGGCTTTTTTGTGGGGTAGGTGAAGGTTTGGGGGGGCTAGGGTATGTGGGTTTTTGTTAAGGAGTTTGACATCCACTTCTCTTCAGTTAGCCCATCTGCAAGCTGTCAAGCCTACATGTAATTAACTATCTTATTTACAGCTGTAATGAACAAAAGTCAAGGATTCACAAAGTATCACTCGATTTGTGTGTCTTTTCCTCTTAGTTACTTCCAAACACTGCTTTATTTTGCTTCAAAAAAATGCAAAACATCTGCTGTTTGTCCAAATTAACTTAAAATAATTACTTTTAATTTAGATAAAAGATTTATTTGCTTTCAGTTTCAAGGTTTTCACTACTCTGAAGCTCGCTAATTTGCCAATGACTAATACATACATAACATTGCTGTAGAGTTAAATACGTGGCTCTATTTCAAGCTGTGATCCAAGGTCAGAGATACATTTTTTGGCAGAACTTCTCCACAAGAATGTACCCCTATGACTTTTTATGTTCAATACACAAAGTCAGAAGGAAAGATAACACAGAAGAACCTTACTGTCAAGAAGGGAGGTGGGATGTAGCAAGATAAACACAACTTTCAAAAACACTTTGTTCCAATTAATATGATTTAGGATAAGAAATTGCCATTGCTATATGAAAGTTTCATTAAAGAGAGAACTGGAAGTTACTAAGGTGTTAAGATAAGGATTCCTTAAAAAGTTACAGCAACAGTCATTCCCGACTGTGGGCAAACAGATTAATGAAGCCAGATAATCTCACATGTTCTGCTAGACGACACAGCTGAAATGCAAAAAAAGGAAAAAATACTTCAGCACTATCCTATCAGCAAATTTCTGTTCCAAAGCTATAAATAGCAGGACTCAAACAATATGGTATCTTCTCCTACATCATATGAATCCTATCTGAAAAGCTCTTCTCTCTACAAATATTTTTCCTCCCTCACCGATGAACAGAAACGAAACAGAAAAAAAAACAACCCAAAATGACTAACCGAACCATCAAAGACATTGTCATAAATATTTTCTGTTCCGCATTTGAGGCAGCAAAACTTGAATCTTTCACAATCCCTATATTTCTCCTCATCAGTGAGCTGAGCTGGGCCACCAACCAAGGCATCATTCTCCTCATCTTTATGGTAATGGTGATGGACTCTGAATTGGGAGGGATCCAGTCCTATTAATAAGAAACAAAAATTTCAAAAGACTAAGAGGTCAGCCATGCAAGTAGGCTCATTTTTCATATGCTTGGTGAAGCAGATTCAAAAGAAAGTTACAAAATGTAAATTCAGAAGCTGAAAAATCTCTCTTTAGCAAAGCTTCCTATATAAAACATAAAATACATTTTACAGTTTTAAACCACGAATAAAGGTTCACAAAACATGAAGAAATCTTATCTTCTTACGCAAGATTGCTTTATAAATAAAACAAGCACACTGCATTATCATGGGAGCATGCAGCAGAACATTTTGTTTCTGAGGAAACCACTCCTAACGGATGGCTTTATTGTTATTTTCTTTTTAAGTTACATTGAAAATATTTCAATAAAAATGTGCATCGTTATTAAGAAACAATCTTTAAATCAAAATGGCACCATTAAAACTGAAAACAGAGAATAAAAACCCTATTAAAAGAAACGCGGGTGCACTGCTATTACCAACTCCTTCAAGTCCGTATACAACTGCCAACTCTGATTTCAATGCAGTAGTCGATTTCATTTTGGCTCAGTGGTTAACAGCATGTAGGTTTCAATCTAATGCAGTGGTTAAAATTCAGCAGCAGCATTTAAAACAGCAGCGCTGGAGACAAAATGCTTTATTTTTGATTGCCAGAATTCAAGATTTTAAACAAATAAATAGACAAAAGAGATCCTAAAAATACTGATTCAACCACAAATAAGTAAATAAGCAAGCAAGCACGAAGTTCACTGCCCTAGGAATAAGATTACTGAAGTAAACTTAAGAAAAATCCACAGGTTTTGTCATCCTTTGTCATGTTCAATCTTTTAAAAGTCCATGTATCCCATTTACAGTTTTATTGTTAACTCCAACAAATAGCACATGTTAGGGGGGAAAAAAAAAAAAAATCAAATGAGCATGTAGAAGAAAACGTTCAGAAAACGATGGCTTACTTTATTAAGAAGAAAAGATCAAGGAGAAGTAGTTAAAAAAATATTTTAACAGACTAATTCAGCCAAGTAACAGATTAACATGTATTAACCCATATCTTGTATAAATTTCAATTACAAATGTAATTTTTACTATAGAAAGAGCAAGAAAGATTACAAATAGAAAGTGAATATAGATTTTATAGCTCTTCTTAGCCTTACTATACAGTACCAGGAGACTTAAAGGTAATGTCTGGGAACAATATTCAGTTAAACTAGACAAATATTATTGCACATATAAAACAGCTGTGTTATAGAGACAGATACAGACTGTCTTTACGTAACAGATTTGAGATGTTTTGACTTTACTACTGCTATTCCGAACTTCTATTTTGCAGTCATAAAACCAATTCAAGGACAAGGGAAAATTTCATTGCCAAATAAGTTTATTTGGTTCTTGATAGAAGAGGGATTTCACTGAAATTTAATCATCTTCCCAGTTTTGATTTTATGGAAAGAAATAAATGTCAATAAAATAAATATCAATGCATAAGGGCAACAATTCACCTCCAAGAGGTTCTAAAACTTTCGATACAGTTCTCTACTATTCATTAAAAGCAAAGCACATTGCTAGTAGCTTATTTTATAATCTAAAACATATGGTACACCCAAAAAAAGACGGTGAGGTTTTGTTTGGTTTGTTATGGGTTTTTTTTGTGTGTGTGTGGGGTGTGTTTTTTTGTTTGTTTTTTCTTTCTAAAGTTTCAGTAATATATTTGCTGTTTTAGAAAGCAAAGAGTATGTTCTGCAAGGCACAGATAGTAGATAAAAGGTTTTGAAAGAGGACTTGAGTTTAGCATTGAGATTTTTGCAAAAAATCAACTAAGTATGCAGGAGGTTGGATCTAAGATTGTAACGGTGAACAAAAAAATCTCATTTTAATCTGAGTTCAGAAGTGGAATGAAAAAGCATCACTGCAACTTTCTGACACAGATGCCACTAAAGTTCAGCTAGAAACCTATCTTTGTTTTTAAGGCAAATATATAGAAAAGTAGTTCACTAAATAAAATTTAAAAGGAGATAAATTCTGATCTTCAGACAACTGTAGTTTTTCAGTACTCAGTCAAAACAAGTGCCAGCAAATAAGCATTTAGGCATTTGGTAATAGTTTAACAGAAAAAAAAAATAATTGGAAAAATTTAAATCACACCTATCTCTTAACTTTCTGTTTTGGCTGGAGAAAACAACAGGAAAAATATTGTGATGATTCAAGTGTACAACTAACTTTTGGTGTGCAAACAGCCCCAGTGAAATCAAAGGGACTACAAATCAGGCTTTTAAAGAACATGCCTACATTAATTACCTTGTGGAATTGGGACTTATTTTATCTATTATCTCTTTTCAGGAATAGTTAGTTGGTTCAATTAATCCATTTCAGCACACTAGCTGGTATCCTCTCAGACCAGGTCATACTGGTCATATTAGTCTGCTTGGAAAACAAAACAGGGAATATCTGTTAAGTGGGGAGAAGAAAAATATCTAGTTTTGATAATTTTTAAATTAATAGGATGAGACTATTTCGTGAACTTCTTTGAACTCTTCTGTTTTGTTTTTTTGTTTGGTTTGTTTTTATGGGGTTTTGTTTGTCTGTCGCTGTTGTTGCGTTTTGATGACATTAAGAAAAAGCAAAGGGACTTAGATTTACTCTGACATGAAAATCTTCAGGGCTATCATTAAATTACCTGCACCACAGGTAAGCTTCCCAACCTCACCAAAACCACATGGTTGCATGCATGACAAGGAAATTTAACATCAAAAATACACTGATGAATTAAGCATGACAAAAGTCAATGATAAAAGTTCCAGGACTTGTTTGTGAACTATTTAATAATGAAAACGTTTACTAACTAGCAAGCAAAAGAGGTCACTCAAGCAACTGGCAAAAAAAAGGTCAAATACATTTTAGTAAGAGCAGTACTTTAAAATCAACACTTCTGCAGATCATTTTTACACGCCTTTCCAGGCGCACACCCCTCCACACCCCCCCAGTGCCTGCAGGTTGACCGCGGAGCAGAAGCGCGTTAAGTAGCGCGGCTGGCGCGTCCCGCAGCCTCAGCCGCCGCCGGGCAGGCGTTTGGCAGGACGCCAGCCAGTTTTTTCCCGCGGAAGAAAAGGTTTTTCTCTGGATCTGGTATTGCAGCCGCGGGTTAGCCGGGAAGCGCGGAAAGTTTGGCGGCCTGTGCCTTTGGCCGTTAGGACGTTCCGCGTGAGGCAGGGAAACGGCAGCCGGTGCTGCCACCTCGAGGCTGCCACCGCCCACTTCAGTCAGGGCGGCGCGGCCCGGGCTCCGCTGCCCTCGGAACCCAACCCCGAGCGGCCAAGGCCTCGGCCCTTCTGTCGGAAACGCGCCTTTTTCATTTTATTTTCTTTTGCCGAAAGAGCTCCTGCTGCGCTGCAGAGCTTGCCTGCCTTCTGCACCGGGCCCTCAAAGCGGCCTCTGCCGCGCTCAGAACGCAGGCTAGAGCGTCTCAAAAAAACCACAGCTAGACCCACAAACAGCAAAATTCCTAGGTTGTGGGGAATTATTACTGTCTTGTCGTGAAGTTTCGTTGTTACTTTAATCTTAATTAACATCATTCTCTCCTCTCCCTTCACTCTCTAATGTGAGACAATTAATAAAAAAAGCAGATGGAACATGACGCAATTCCTGTGCCACCATCCTGCTTTCTGCCAGAAGACTCAGTCTGAGTAGCTGCTAAATACTATCTAAATACTATATTAAAGGCACCTATCAAATGAGTCTCTAGGAAGAAGAAAAGAAAAAAAAATAAAAATAAAAATAAACAAAGTAAGATGGTATCTTTAAAGTGGCAGTGGGTCTCCTCACAAGGAGCAGCTAAGACGCTGTGTGGAAGGAGGAACCAGTACTGGGAAGTACTCTTTCACTGACAAGCCTCTTTGGGATGAAGTAATGACTCCCTAAAATTAGATAGCATTTCTAAGAAATGTTCAAATGCCAAGCAATCTGAAGAGCACCAACATGCACATCCGCTCGTAAGGCAGCAGCACGCGTCTCTTCCAGGAGACCATGACACAGTCTAGGACAGCCGTCAGCAACTTCTACAATTTAGAGAAAATTATGCACTAACAAGCTAGCAAAAATCCCATGGTTTAATGATTCTGCTTCCATAATCTTTAGACACTGTTGACAACACAGAAATAAGACAAGTAGTAGTATTTATGTATCAAAAAAACCCAAACCTTTACTTTAAGCTTGGTAAAAGAATTGTTCTGCCAATACAGTTCTTTTCCCTTAAAAGCTACTGGTATTTTCAGGATGAAGTAAGGTTGGTCCCCAAGCATCTGAGGTGATCAGATTTATTGAATGATATTACTGATCAGATTGCACACTTAAGTTTCAGAAACCCTGACAATCCTCATCACTGCTTTTCCTCGAGAATTTCAAGAACAAGAGAGTGAGCACAGGAGTGTGCCCATGAGGTTCTCATTTTTGGGAACAATGAATTCCCATCTCGCAAAAGCTAGACCTCCTGCAATGTCCAAAAACAAAAGGCAATTTTCAGCTTGATTTCATAGTGAACAAATATGCTACTTAAGGAGTCCCCTGCAATTTTTAGGTGTGGCTATTTGCTTTTGTTCTTCAGTGTCTAAAACAGCTTAAAATAACTTGCTTTGAGCACAGACAAGAACAAAGAACTTTTCATCATTTTGATATGAGCCAAGCTTCCCTAAGCAGAGCTCAATTTTATATACTTGGACTAACTCAGTGACATGTCAATGAAACATTCACTTTATAAAGAGATTCTGTTAGATGTGAAACAGAGCTCTTTTTTCTACAACCATTCCCTATACACATACCCTATATAACACAAGAAATCAGATCAGGCGGAAGACGACACACACAATGAGAACGGAACTCAGTTTTGCTCCAGATACAATGCTTAGATATCCTCCAGAACACCAGCTTTCTTCTTTAGAACAGAAAAATACGCTCCTTTACAACAAGAAAGGAAAAAGGACAGGAATCTGGATGCTTGGCATGATGAATACTAAGTAAAAAAGCCCACTTAGTAACACAGAACAGCAAACAGTTTTCTTGTTTCCTTGTTTCAGCAAGCTGGACTCAAGTGGTAGGTTAACAGTTGGACTCAAAGATCTTAAAAGGTCTTTTCCAACCTAAACAATTTGATGATTCAAAGTATCTTGTACACTTCTGCATCTTGTAAACTATTTTCAATTTCTTTGAAACAAACCCACTTGACTTCCCTCCAGTTCTGTGAAAAACCTGTAACTTCAGCTTGCAACAATTTATGCAGGACTCTCATTAAATGCTGCATATAAAGGCCTAAGAAGAGGTTAAGTTTTGAAAGGGACCTGACTTTATCCCCAAGCTCCATTTAAGCATTCCCAAGAAAAGGAAGCTGAAGAAGGTAACATTTTTAAAGCACAGCATGGTCAAACTGAATAGATCTAAGATTGTAACAGATACATCCAGGTTTTCAGACTGACAATTGCAGACTATTAATAAACTCTCAGCTGCATGATGCTATTATAGACCATAAAAGAAATTTTCATCTTGAACATAGTATAGTGAAAAAACCAACACAGGCATTTGCGAACAGTAGATGCTGTCAAAGTTCTTAAGATCTGGCCACTTAATTTAGGTGTATGAAGGGAGCCAGTCTTTTCTGAGAATCCAACTTCTTGTGAATAAGGAACAATTCTGAATTTGAGCTTAACTCTACACGATGAGCAATCTTTGCCAAATAAAATAAATTAGCTCCAGAGATCTTTTCTGTCTCTTACCTAAATGAAGTCCAAGTTACCACCTATTTTAAACTGCTTCAACCTAACCAAAACTGCTTGACCTTTTCAGTCAGACATACCATGTATTCCACTCTGACATCAAGGGAAAGTTGTATACTAAGGCCCTGCCATATAAACAGAATGATTTGTATAGTCAGCTTGCATGTGTGAATCAGTGCTGACACCTCCTCAAAGCACCAGAGCTGTTGAGGACATACTGCAGCATTGAATGCCTCCAAGAAATACCCTTGCAGCCTCCCAGAAAAAGCAGAATTCCTGTCATGTCCTTTCCCTCCCTCCCCTCTGTTGTTTTTTTTTTTTTTATGGACAACTTGGAAATGGAGATGGAAAAAGCTGCAAGTTGTACAGTGTCTTGGGAGATTAAGATCTTTCATAACTATTGCCCTTTTTGAGGAGCAACAAGACAGGAACCTGCACACATTTTAAGTGCAAACTGCAAGCTCACCATGAGCAGAAACTGCTGTTAGTAAGGAAGCTACAGCGATGCAGTGTCCCAGGTGAACGGTCCCGAAGGCAACTCACTACCAGTTGGTCTTAAGTGACCAAATCCTGGATCTTGGCCATTGCCTAAACACAAAATGCTGAGGACTAACTCTTCCTTTGAGTGGTCAAAAATTCTGAACAAAACCATTTCCGCAGGTCTGAACTTCCTGTAGACATGGGCATAGCATCAAACTGGAGATTATTAAACTGACACAGTACAACCCTCTGTAAAAGTTTTCTTGTGGGAGAGGACAGCCTTGTCAAGAACTCAGCAGCCAGCAAGATTAACAACTTTTTCCCTGTCTTTGAGTAACAGTTTTAAAAATAATTAACTAGATGTGGGATACATATCACAAAATTTCTGTTTATCAAGGAGATCAATCGTTTCTGTTGGTGAATCACTTTTAGGGAGGAAACAACACTAAAAGGATTACACGCACAGCATTGTATTTTCATGGAAAGAGACCCGATAGAACTGTTACCAATTTTTCAACACCTATACTATTTCTAGGTAAGAAACCTAGGGAATAAAGAAGATGGAGGGACTCAGTTGGGTAGACAAATGTGTAATTCTAATTCCTTTTACGTCCTCTTAAGAGGAAAAACAACTCTAACAAAAGCAACTTCCTGTTTCCCATTTGAATAAAAACTGGTGATTCTGTGGGTCACTAGCATTAGTCACATTTTTTATTTAAAAAAAAATATTTTTTTTTTTTGGGCCACTTCATTTCTCTATATTGAGCAGGCAAGATTATTTCTAAGGTTTTGTGTTTCTATTATCCACTAGGTCAGTTCTGACAAACAAAAGTCTTCACTTAGACCCTACTAAAAATTTGCATCCTTTCATTACGAGTGCTTTCTCCCTGGGAAAATGGTAGAGATGCTAGGGTTTCTCTCTGAAAAAAGGCTAGTTCTGGATGCACACTCCAAAATTACTTTAGTAACTTAAAGTCTCAAAGACATGAAATAGTACTGTCATTTATGAACGGTAAGCTTTTGCAACTCTGGACAAAGATTATAAGATAAAGTCACGTTAATGAGCACCTTCTGAAAAATGTTATTCTTCAGAAGTCATAGAAATACACTTACAATCCAAGCTGCTTTCTATAGACAGTGTAACACAAGCCATCGTTCATTGTTAAAAGACTGATTTTGGGAAGCATTTCTGTTGAGAAACATACATTAAAACGTTTCACTTTGTCTCCTGTAATTCTCAAACTGAATTCAGAATACTTACCTAACCATGTTGCAATAAGAACAGAATCGATTCCCTCTATGGGCTCACATATCCTAGCCACTACTGGATGTATTTGCTGTGACAGGTAGTACTGAGTATCAACAGTAAGATTGTCTTGCTTTTGCAACTGTTCGGGAGCATATGCTCGCTGGCTGGCACTGAGATTTGATCCATCCTAAGACAGAAGACACGTACAAAACAAAGCATGCAAAAAGTAAACCCCACATTCAGTCTATATAAAGGATTATGCTTCAAACATTATGCATTACTTTAACAAAAAACTGTTACACAATCACTCTCTTTTGGTTGATTTATTATGCATCCAATACAAATTCAGCAGCAGTAAAAAAAAATATAAAAAAAAAAAATTGCATTGCTGATGCTGGCATCAACTAGCAAGTTCAAGAATGTAAATCCAGCTTGTATTATTGCAGCCTACACGTGCAAATCAGTAAGAGTAGACAGAGTAAACAGTCCCATCTGTCAATTCTGAAATGCACAATGAAAACACATTGTAACCATCAGCCCAGTTAAAAATACGCGGAGGACATGCATTTTGGATTCACTTTGTACTAAACCAGCATTATCATTTTGCACAACAAGCAAATTCTAACTCATGGATATAAAAACTGTATCTGTTTTGCTAAAAAATGTATATTCTTTGTTTCTATAAAGAAACAAGCAGAATGAATGGTCAGAGAACAGACCATCGTTCGTTGGCATGCGAATAAATGACAGAGGCAATAGTATTGACTTGTAAGAACAATTTCTGAAGTATTCAGAAACACTGAAAGAAATGTGGTGACATCTCAAGCCAAGCAGGAGAGAAACACCACTCAGAGGTTAGAATACATATTACATTCTTCTCCAACACGAAAGAGGAAGATAAGGAGAAAATAATTCAATTTGGGAAGGTAATAATTAAATTGAAAACAGTATTTATGGAGGAATTAAGTACCAACTCTAAGAAGATGGTAGTCTTCTAGAAAATGTAACTCATTCAGTCTGTAGAATCATATTCTCAGTCCACAACTATACTAGGAAATTTAATTTTTAATGTTTAAAATCTTAGCGTAGAATTTAAAGTAGTATTTTAGGAAGCATTTGGTAATAGAAGTAAACCTTAATGGGGATGGGGCAGGGAGTACCACGGCTAACTTTTTGCTAAGTACAGTCTCTTTTTTTGACTTTTTTACAGCAAAATAAATTAATACATTAACATATGACATCTTCATTTTTCAGTTAAGATGAGCTACTGGCGTCAATAGGGTCAGCAACCATGGACTGAAAACCCACAACTAATAAAGACAGACTGCAAGCCATTGGTCCCTCCCACTCCTTTCAGACAACTTAGTATTCAGAACAAAATTAATTTAGGACTATTCAGCTCATCCAGCTGCTTTGCAAAAATAATTACAATGCAATTCCTTCAGCTCCCTTCTTTCAACAAGTACATTCTTTTCTTGTATTGTGCCATTGCTCAGCCGTACCCACGGCCCAGCTCTCATAAGTCTTGACAGCTTCATCACTCCAAGCTAAGAACTCTCAATTAAATAAAATACACTTTCACTTTTTAACTATGAAGGAGCTGAAAGAGTGGTCCACTGTAAAAGTCCATCAGTTTGGCATAAGAGAGCCCTTGGGTCGATCTAATCCAACCTACACTTTCAGTTTTTAATAGCAAATCCAAAGTGGAATACGTATTTGTGAGATAATGATTACCATTTCTAGGATAAACACCCAAGAAAAGAAAGTTTCTCAAATTCCTCAGTCTACCCATCCAACAGAGATACTGCCAGATCCAGTGACTATGAATTGAAAAGACGCAGGTTGAGACTGGCAATATCAATGACACTATTTAACCAGCACCACTAATTAGTTTTTAAAAAATGACAGATTCTTCACCACCAGAACTTTCTTCTCCTTAAAACAGAGACCAGGTATTTGCCTTAAAAATAAGTTCAGTTCCAAACAGAAATTGATTCAGGGAAATGTTATCAGCTACTGTATGGAAACAGTCAGATGAGATGAGCTGATCACAATGGTTCTTTCTGTCTCTACAAAACAAAATTTAGTACAGAAAACTGACTATTTTAATCTATAAAATAATATTACTACAAAGCCAAAACATTTTTTTCCAGGAGCTGAGTTGGTTGACTTTGCCGTCTCTCAAAACAATACCTCATATTTCGCTACAAAGAATGACATTTTTACCTGACAAATGATATATGACACCGTGTCTCCTGCCTTCACCTTTCGGCCTCCTTGAGAATTTATCCACATGGCAACATGCACATGTGGCAAGCTTTTTTTGTCAGGATAATCCTGTGGTTCTTTTGTCAATGCCTAAGAGATCAAAGGAGAAAACAGAAACATAACTATAAGAAAAGTATTTTACTTCAGTGGTGGACAACTCAAAACTTTAAAGACAAGATTACCTAGTGGGTATCTTCATCCATCTACTACTCACAAGTACATTTGCAATGCAAAAAAATAAGATGAAAAAATTGTAATAAGGGTATTTTCCAGACATTGAGGTCTAGGTACCAGTCCTTCATACTTACAAAATGTCATTATTAATAAAGAGGGTACTTTTACAGTTACTGTCTGAAAAAATGCATTACATGAAAAGCACAATTGTCCAAAACAGTTACAGATACAATGCAATTGTGTTAAAATTAAACTAAATCAGAGATTAAAACATTAAGCAAAATACAAACATACAGCCAGAGATTACCCTCTTACCCATGCACCATTTCTCAGAAACAAGTTACATGTTTAACTTAAAAGTAATTAAATTTTTTCCATAGTAGTAATAACAGAGGAACATTCATCATTTGAAGTTGAAATTATTCCATATATATCTTTTACAGCCATACTCTTAGAATATTTACATCACAACAGCCTGTTTTTAAAGTCAACTGTAAAAATCACTGATTTTTCTAACACTCATGTGATGACCTGAACACATTTCTTAACTGATTAACACCGCCTTACAGAGAAGACAGATATCCAGCTGACCAAAGAAAGACACTTCAGAGTAAATTTGGGCAATCTCTGATATTAGAGGCAAGAGAGGGGAATGTAATATCCAATTCATTAGTGAAACAGCCCCTGTTTCATGTCATTCTCAAAGTGCAGAATCAGTGGGGAAGACAGCAGGATGGGACAAGACAAATGGTATTCTGAGGAAGCAAGACTGGTGTCCAGCTGCACAAGGTATTTTTTCTCATACTGTAGGGTCTTTGCAGTCTGTTCTATGATATTTAGTATCTTATAAAACTCCAGATATTTCACAGCATCACAAGGATTAAAAAGATTTTTATCATCAGTCAATATATTTACGAACAGTAATGTTTTTTCTGAGACACAGAACAGCTGAGCCATCACTTACCTTGTTTATTTCAAACTGATTCATTGGGATCTGGCCACTGATCACATTTTCTCCAATTTCTATAAGCCGCCTCTGAATATTTTCCACGATTATGTCACGGGGCTGATCAGAAAGAATCTGACCAATTACATAGCTGTAAAAACAGACCAGAAATAAAGAAAAGCTTAAGACATGCAAAGCAAAACCACCACAATAAACACAATCCTCTCTTCCCATAGGTTACCTCTAGAAATTAAAGAGCCCGAGGAAGAAGTCTGATGAAAAATTTACAGAAATTTGCCAGGATATTTCATGTTATGTTTTATTTACTTATTTTACTAAAAGCAAATTATTGCAAATAGTTGTAACGTTAAACAGTGATTGGGAATTGCTGAATGCAATGGGTTTCTATTTTCTGCTCCTATTTCATTTTTCCATTAATTATTCCATAGCAGGTATCTGAAGATGAGGGAGAAGAGAACATATTAAGTAAGCAAAGTCTTGCCTATTTCTGTAAAATGTGGTTGGAAGATCTGCCAGCTGCAGAAGAGTTAGTCACTAAAGAACACTCTCAAACATTTGTATAGCTTGAATTACTAATACATTCCTAACTTGGAAAAATTTGCTTCTATTATGATGCATCTTTTCTTAGAAAATGCAAGTCTTAAGAACAGTAAGCAAGTATGTGGTGTATTTTTACAGATGTAAAAAAGTATTCATTTTTGGATACATTTGCACCACAATTTATTTAAGTTAGGTTTTCAAGAGGCAGTATGCAATATAAATTGAGTCAGCCCCCAAATGACCACCTCTCTACCCACTCTGATCTTCTTTCCACAGTGCTAAATGTTTTATTTCTACTGAATTTCAATACAAAAAAATACCGCATGCAATGACAACCAAGAGATCGTCAATCCAGTATCTGTCATAATGAAGTATCAGAAGTGTCTAATTTGAAAAATGGAAGAGAAACAGTCTTGGGAAAAGGGATCATTTCCTCTGGCTTCACCCAGAGCGCTTCCAGCTTTATTAGAGGATGCTGAAAGAGCTGACCACCAGCTTCTTTAACCCTCTTTGAAAATAAAATACCTGAGCAAAAACCTATGACTCCCAATGCTGATAGCATCTACCATTTCCACAAGATTTCAGCTGTGGTTTACTAAACTGCATATAAAAAAATACAACAAATGAAACGCACAGCTTCCAAAGAAGATGCAAAAAACAGACGATGAAATAATGAGACATTTGGACTTGCACAAGTATAATCTGTTACTAATGCCAAAAGGTAACGTTTACCATCTCCTAAAATCAGTTAAGATGCTCTAAAGCTGATGTTAGTTTTCAATGTGATATCAAACATTAATGAGGCACATACTGTTTAAAACACAGCAAAGAGGACAATGACACAAAGAAACTCACTTGCCAGTCTCTTTTGCAAGATCACACCAGTCTCTTCGGACTATATCCAATCCTTTCAGTTCTTGTTTAGTTACGTATTTCCCATCCCCTGTTGGTTCCACAGTCAGAGCAGCATATTTCTTCTTCTTTAACAGTAGCAAGGACTTAAATACTCCATCAATATCGATTTCCAACAATTTATAGAGCTTGTTCACTTCACTTTTGATCTGCAAATGCACCAATATTAAAAATAAATGCAACACTTCAATAACTATGGACAGATTTACGTTCCATCTAGAAGTATATAATTCTTAAGATTTAAAATAAGTAACATTACACACTATGTGTTTGCTTATGCATTTTAAAGACTCATCAGATTTCAGTAATCGTGAAAATAAGACACAGTAGTAACTACAAATGGCTACTACTACAATTAAGGTTCACCCACTGACTTTTTCAGGATACAGCTATTCTACCTAGCCTCTTACATAAGTTAACAAACAAGGGATTTCAGAGCAGGGATCCACTTAGAGATGGTCACTTAGAATATGGAAATTGCTTTATAAAAAAAAGGTGCCTTGCAAAGGCATTCCCCCCTCCCCAAACCAGGGAGGGGAGGGAAAACTAAGACTGCAAACCAGAGCTCTCTGTGTATGGTCAGGAAAACCATGAATAAATGGGGCAAGTGTTTATTTATACCCTTCCCCACAATACGCCTACTTTATAGATTTCTTTGAGAGGAAAAGGTGCCATTTTTCTACACATATGAAATGTCTTATCCACATTCAAAAGGTTGAAACTGCACTTGATATGTTGTCCTAATATAGTACCAAATACCAAGTGGATCCACATCTCTTACCTCTATCCTAAAAGGACAGAACTGCAACAGCTCAAAACAGTTCATACCTTCAACAAAAACACTTTGCTTCCAGTACGCATTCACCCACTTACTGGCTCGGCTAAAAGTTTCTCACTTGCATTTTAATTTCTCCATACATTTTTACTTTACTTTCTTCAACAGAATATCTGCATATCACTCTTCAGTCATCCTGTTGTGTCTTCACTTGTTCTATTTCTCATTTTCTTTCCTCTACAACCTTTTTTCCCCTCTTGATTTTCAGTATCTCCCTATCAATTCTTACTCCTCCATTACTTCCAGTTCTCTTCTCAGAGACCAGTATCTATGAACTGGCATTTTCTCAAGTCTCACTGAAGTTTTATATAAATTTATCTCTCATAAGAATGCTTCATCGCTAAAGACAACCTATAAATTCACACTTTACATCAGGACAGGGAAATATAAGGCTAACTGATTTCACAGTATATTGTTTGCATTAGACTTGTAAGCATTCCATACAGTCTACATTAAAGCAAAAGTATCATGATTGCAATGTAAATATCCCTCATCCTGAACATGAAGTTTTGGGAAAAATTATGCAACAGAACAGTGACATTTCTTAGAGTGTTCCTCAACAGATACAATTTTCTATCTTTTTTTTTTTTTTTTTCAATATGAATTAAGCAAAATGAGGGAAATCCAAATGATAGAAGTGTTTGGGAAAAAACCCAAACTATTGCTTTCTTGAGGAATAAGCAAACAAGAAACATAAGGACCACTTTTTAATGGCACAGAAAGAATATTGAGAGCCACAGCTTTCACAGTTGTGATGCTAGGTTTGAGTGTGTGCTTATTTACAGATATAAGCTTATTTACTTTTATAAGCAAGCACACAATATGAAAACTTTAGTCAAAACATGTCACTTGATACAGAAGTAACTGGGATGAAAAAACTTCAGATTTGACTCTTACAAAGAATCATTAAGCAGGTGACAAGTTCAAAAACCTACATATTCTCTCCATAAACCTGAAGTGAAGTCAGAGGTTTAACCTATGATGATGATCCTGTCAGTCTTTATAAAAAATATTATTTAACTGCTCCTTTATAACATTTAGCTAGCAAACAGTACAGGGACAAAAACCAAACCAGAATGAAACCACACACAGCTAGAACAACATTAAACTTTCTTATACACCATTGTACATATGCTTGAAATTATTTATAGTCTTGTATGTGGCAAACAAGAAAAGAGAGATTGCTTCACTCCATCAAGATATTTTGCCTTTTTTTCCATGCTCCTGAGATACGTCTACTTCTCAAAGTATCAACTTAGTATGAAGGCAGAAATATTCTTAAAAAAAAAACAAACCCCAGAATCACTCTCGCCTTAAAATTACATGACTTTTGTTTAATACTATACTGAAAAAACCCTCTATGTTTTCTTCAGTTTTTTTAGAGCTTCCATAGCTCTTGTTTTTATCACAATTTCTTCCATTTTTCAAAAACAAATTCTCTTACATCGTCACTTTGAAACATTCTGAAAAATTTGTCACTTCTCTTTCACAACTTCTGAGAGCCACAAAACTTCCACATCAACTGCCAATCAAACAGATCTTTCTGTATCTAGTATACCTTGGAAATTAATAGTTGAATTTACCACTGGAAATCTTATAGTACATGAGTGCAATACATACTACAAAAACTAAATTGACAGACATCTCTCATATCAGAACAAAAATCATTAAAATCAAAGTTGTGTTCACATTGTAATTGGAATTAATGTGGTGGAACTGTACCTTACACTTTGGCCTTACTGTACCCTACATGTACTGAGTATTCAGATAGTTTCCTGGTAACTTAGGACTGCTAAAAAATCTTGTTATACAGTTAAATGTTTCATTTAATATAATCACACTTAAAAATGCACAGAATAGCTGTGAAGAGAGGGCATTGAGCTTTTACTACTCCACAGCTTCCATATACTGCCAAGTTGCTCTTCCTCATGGCCTGTTTTCTGCTTATGTCATGGAGTGGTCTCTTAATACCATTTGCTCCACTCAGTGTTACAAGAGAGACATATAGGAAAGCTTCAAGAAGCAAGAATTCCTTACCTTGTTCCCCAGCTTGAAGACCTCATCCAAATTGGTGCTATTAGTGTTTATCATAATGGAATCTGTGTCTCCATAAATCACTTCAAGGTTCATCTAAATGAAACAAATTGCTTTGAGAAACAAAACAGAACCATTCCATCTTTTTCAAGTTCCACCTCATATCCAAGATTCAAAAATATCATTATCTGTATATTATCCCTCAAATAGTACAAAGCAGAAAAAATTTAAGTTTTTACTAAGAAGTCTGTACATTAAATTCAAGTATGTCTTAATGGAAAGAAAATAATTAAACTTAACTCACTGACATGCCTAAAAAAATTTAAAAATCTCTATTCAGTTGTGTGCATAATATAATTAGTTAAAATTTTAATCGATGAATGCTAGAAATGTAAGTCAGCAAACAAGTCTAATCTTGAGAAACAGCAGGAACTCTAATCAGAAATAGATTTGGACTGCTAGGACACAGGAAGATCACTTAGACTGAAAGACTGCAGGACAAATTCAGACTATTCAGATAAGGCATTTAGCCAATGTGCTTCAAAGACAGTAGCACAGTCAGGTAGCCTATCCCATTTGTAGCCATCACAATACCACTGCAAAAAAATCATTCTGCAGCAGACTGCTATAATACTCTGGGATGATGGAGCAAAGTCTGAATAAACTGAGGCACATAAAAAAGCCTAAGGCGCAATATAAAAGGCATAGCAAGGAAAAAGGTGAAAATAAAAAGTCATCAAAACCAGTGAATGTCACAAAAAAAAAATAAAAATAAAATGGGCAGATTCATCCAGTTTCATAAAATTAACTTGAAAAATGAAAACCTGATGTCTTCAGTGGTGGAAAATCAATGCAGCTGTAAAAATTGCAGCATGGCTATGTCCATGTTAAACTCCATATAGTCAAAAAAACCACCCTGTGACAGAATTTAAAGGATGCCAAAAAATAAACCGTAATAAAACACTAGAACACACGGTGTAACAGGTCTATGAGTAAACTCTAATTAACACTGTTGCTAATTTGCTTGAAACAGTCGCACATAGGCTTCAAGCAGGGGCCAGATCATATCTGTGGTAGGAAAAGAAAAAAAGCTATAATCCATTTGGAAGGATTACATTTGTAAACCAGGCATCCTAAGAAGTGATTTCAGGTCTGTTTGGGTTACAGTTCTCCTAGAATAAAAAAATTACACCAGGTGTGCTCTTTAAGGGTTGTTGTTTAATGAAAATGCTCAGCATTACCTTTTGCACCATCTCCTTGGTATGCATCAAAATCTGAAATAAAAAAAAATAAATCAAAGATTAGCGTATGATATAATTACAAGCTGACACATGCAAACATATCCATTAGGTTGCTAACTCCAAATGCTCTCACCTTTCAAAACAAAGCAAATCACCTCTCTCCTGGCAACACACAGTCACCTCAATACTCCTATTACATGAGTAAATTCTCATCTGACCTTGTATTAATGCTATTATTAACTCCCCTAAAACAAGATTAAAACAAATCTCAAAATTGCATATGCACACACACATTCTACCTCAGGAAAAAAAGAACCTTGAATCAAATGCTCAAATAAAACCTAATCAGGAATTGCCAGAATTAAGCCTCTTTCAGTAATTTAGGTCAGTCGTCTCCTTCATATCCATCATCTTATCTCTTGATGTTACTGAGATTTTTCACCAAAATGTCCTGTCTTACTCAGTACAGCCTGGATGGTACTCACTTAAGAACCTAGTCAAAAGGTTGTTTATACTCATAATGATATCAAAATGGGTCAAAGAGCAGACTCCTTAGGGAGACCAGAACTGGGACAAGGAGCTGGGATAGAGATACGATACAGATGCTGAATCAGTGGGCAAACCTGTGTGTAACCAGGTTTGTTCCTCAGCCAAGAGTGCATCCCAAGTTCCCTGAATGCTCTGAACAGCAATCCTTGGAACCTTAGAAGCAGCTATAGAGACGTCACTTCAGTAGGCTACTGCTTCCATCTCTAATACTGGTCAGTGTAGTGGAGAGTGGTGGAAGAGAGTATCATCTGAAGCCATAGATACAGATGTAGCACAGAAATGACAAAGTAAAACTAGCTTGATGAACAAAATGTGTAGCTGCTGCAGCAGGAAGGGCTTGGTGAAGCCTGCACAGCTGCATGAGAACCAACATCTGGATAATTCCTTCAGTCACCTGGCCATGTTTTCACTGTATTCCCCATTTCCTTTCCAGTCAGCATCCTAGTGCTCTGGCACACAGCTCCGGATTCCGCCTGGTTATTTCAATTTATAAGGCGAAGGAGTCTAAAGTGAATCCAAGAGTCGTCACTACCATGATATTGACCATTGCTATTGCAGCAAGCAATTCTGAAACAAATGCAAAATGTCCACCTCTACATAACAGTACCCAGACAGGATGACAGCACAGTCATTCCTTCAACATTATCAGCAAGTTTCTTTAATATTCTTGAACCTTTAAACATCCACAATGATGAATACTGAAGTGTGAAGCTCCACTATACTTTTTCAGTTTGTTTTAAATTATGCACCACAGAATTAGGCCCTGAAAGCTATATTCCCCCAGCATTCTTAGTTTCGCAATGCTTGACTTTGCAAACTTAATATTCTGTTTCAACATAGCTTCTGTTCAGACACATTTTCTAGCCACTTTCATCTTCAAAGAGGAATCACTGCAGCTAAGGATGGACTCACTCTCCCAAAGTATAAAGACGTGAACTAAACAAACATAAGATACCAGTCCATCAAGACATTTAAGGAAAGGTTAGGTTCCAAATCATGCTGTAACTAACTCACAAAGAATGCCCCTATCAGGACTATTCCCCAAGCATCTAATGGATACCTATGGATTTACACTCTCTGGGTCTGAAGACCACCTGCTGATGCTGCAAGCTAGGTACTCGGACAACATGATACCTCAACTCTGCTGAAGTCCAAAACTGCAAAAGGCTCAGCTGGCCTCTGTCTCTCATATATAGACAAAGAAGAACAGAAAAATGGTGACTTTTAGCTGCAGATTTACTCTAGTCTGCATGTACTCAGATGCAACCAATTCCATTTTAATCAACAGCCTAAAAAAGATATTCCACTCCTATTCATTGCAAGTGATTCAGATGGTACCACCCCACCACTTTTCCATGGAGTTTTTAAATTATTCTAAAGACATATATCACTGGTACATGAAATCAAATTTCATACACAGTAATCAGAATTCCAGCTTATTCACAAACACACACACACCCCCCACTCCCCTTTCTTTCACTTATTAGCTAACTCCTACAGAGAAAGGTTATACTGTTCCCTTAGTACTCCAAAAGCAAACAGGAGTCCCCGAAACAGAAAAATGTTCCTTGGACAGAGAAATTAAGAGTTTACATGTAAAAGAAAAGAAGGCCTGCCATTTTTTCCCTTGACAATCTCTGGCATTTCGTATTTCATTCTCTCAAATAACACTATCAGTTAAATAGCAGTATAACACTAAGAGTTAAAAAGATAATATTAGTTTTTTCACATTAGGATTAGCCCCTACTAAAAACATTGTTTGGCTGTGCAAAGATCATTTCTCAATTGTCTTTGGGGACAGCAATGGATGTAGGTAATAACAAGAGGGTCACAGACAAGTTAGCTTTATCAAGTCACTGGCATATGCTAGTGCTACCCGTTCTGACAGGAGATCACTTGTAAGTGCCAACAGCTACAAAAGAGAATGTTATAAAGGCTTGCTAAATTCATTAATAAGGCAGTCGGTAGTTATCTGATTTCACAGCAACACCTGCATATTTATCTTTTCATTACCAATTGCATGATGGAATTTTTTTCAAGCACATTTCAAAAATCTGCCAACTTCAAGTGTAGGAAAAAAAATAAACTTTGTAGTTAATTTTTCCCTTAACAAAGTACAGCTGTTGAGAATAATTGTTCAAGATCTTACCCTGTAATGTCAACTGCAGCAGAACAAAGAGTATTTAATTAGCAAATCTATCCAGTAATTCAACACCTATTATATAAAATGCCTTCGTGATTTTATTCAGGATAATTTGCTAAGAGGGTTATTACTGACATTCAGATGAAATTTAAAATTCCTACGCAAGTCGAGTCATAATAGCAGTAATGATCCCCCCAATCAGGAGATACTGTGTCACACAAGGTTCTTTTGCAATGCAGCAGCCGATTTCCTGACTTCTTAATTCCTGGGCTCAGCTCAGTGAGAGCCCTTCATGCCAGTATTTCAGTCAGCAATACATCCTTAATGGGACTCTATTAAAATACCTAGAATAAAAATGACTTTTTTTTTTCTGTTAAAAAGAATGACAGCACTGCTATCATATCAATCATTAGCAGAAATGCACAGCAAAGGAAGGGAGGTTTATAGTGAGGCTGGGAAGACAGGAGAAAGAAGGAAGAGAATAAGAAAATTGTTACTCGGTAGTTTCCTTTTGCAAATAATATTGTGCTGCTCATGAGAGCTGGATTGTCTCCTATTGCACGCAATCCAAGTAGGAAGAATTAATTGCCTGGCAACCCATCTGTACAGCCGTGCCCCCTCCCCCCCCAGCAAACATATACTTCTAAAAACCTGTGAACTTCTCAGCACAGTGAACAGCTGTGAAATTCTATTTTAACTTTTTTCTTGTGAAAGGAAGACAAGCAACACACGTTCTCTCGCCCATGAACTGAGAGTCAATATAAACTGAAAGTCTGTAATTGCAGGCAAGCAATCATCAAACTGCAAAACTCCCTGTCCTAATTCTCCTCCAACTCGCTAATTACTCAATTAAATGAGGACGTGACTTAAGAAAGGGAATGATTAAAAATAAATATAAGAAGAACAGTTTTACTGTTATCCATTACATCAAGTATTTTTAAAGATTCTTTTATTTAAAAACCACTAAAGAGCACCTTCCAATGAGAGAATGTTTATATAAAAACAAGCTAAGATACCCAAAATAAAAAACAATGGAATAGGGCAGAAAGCTGACACACTGGCGCAAAGATTTCTCCTGAAGACACACAAAGTTTCTGTAGATTCTTGGGACTGCAGACGTGAAGCAACTGAAAGGGAGACTTAAGACCAGACTGAGAAAGAGTGAACAGAACGATTACAAAAATATTCCAGTAAAGACGCATACCAAAAAAAAAAAGAAATAAATAAAATTCAACATTAAAAAATTAAAAACAAACGGAAAAAAATCACTGACGCACTGACTTCATACAAGTTGAAAAATTTACACTATTAGGGTTTTGGCAACAAATGAAATTTTGAAGACTACCTGTAGTTATCTAGTGTAGTCCTGACAGTTTTTTCCACCTCAGCTGTTGCAATTATATAGTAAGAAAATAATTCTGTCATCAGCTTTAGTAATTCATATTAGCTAGTCCTTCTCATGACACAGAACAACAAATGGGCAGGAAGAGCTGTGTTCCAGTATGTAACACCACTCGCTAATCTACGTAAGAAGTATTTCTGAACCTCTGTACTTTCGCAACCTATTCATTAGCTTTGCTGGTATTCTGTGATAAGTAATCTCTAGTACTGATAAACCACGACCACAGGAGGCTGCAAAAAAAAAAAAAAATATTAAGGAGGATTTTCAAAAAAGCTTTCTATTGCTGGGCAAAAAGGCACATGTGCCGTAAGCAAGAGTGAAAGGAAACTGAAGCCTTCTTTGCCACATGGAACAAAAGCATCACAGTATCGTGTTAGACAACAGACTTGATTTAGAAAAGTTTGAGTGACCAGATTCAAGCAGTTAATAAATAACTTTGTTTCAAAGAGCTTTTACCGAGTATTTGCCGTACTTAGACAACACATTCAAAGTTACACTTCCCAAAAATACACACTCTTAGGATATGTTAACAGCATTAGAAATACATCCCACTCTGCCAAAATTTTCCCTTCTAGTCTTCTGTTGTCAGAAACACTGAAATTAATTGTCCACACTCAACCCAAACTTGACAGATATTGACAGAACTTTGATAGATGCTGTGTATAAAATCAGTACTGGATGGTGCACCACAAAGAAAGGGAGAATGGTTCCAAGGGCTGAATCAGTGTACACAAAGATCCAGTGATACATGTTTACATGCCAATAAAAGGTAGGATCTTCTGCCTCACAAACAACAGAAAACACACAAAAAAGGCAGCAACGGAAATGTGCTGAACACAACAAAAATCACGTGCATCTTTGTCACATTTTGACAAGGAATGCAAAGATGACAGCAAAACACTGAAGATGCTGATGTGAATCAAATTACAACTTGAAGCCAATGTTCCCTTGGTGCCAGAAACAACTATACCTTTAAAATTCTACAATGCCACTATTTCAAGTATTTGGGGCAAGTTTCACCAAAGAGAACAGGAAAACCAGAATGAATTCCTTACTAAGTTGTACAGCTATTGGTTATTCTGCACAATATATTACAAACTATACTACACTAAAGCAAATTTTGCCTATTTTGGAAAGGGTTATTTTGGTAGTAGGAAGAAAGAAAAAAATAATGAAAACACACTCCTACAGCTTTGGGTAAAACTTAAAAGTAAACCTGACAAAGACTTCCCACATCATGAAGAGCTTAGAAACAGAAACATAGGTTCCTTAACAGTGATCTGTAGTGAAAATACAAATTAATTGTTGGGTTACCAAGCCGAAAACAAGTGTTACATAGGAAGCCTATTGAAGACTTACCAATGACTTGGAAGAGAAACCTGGATGAATTTAGTTAATGAAGTTTGAGAATTATACCAAAAAAAATACGCACCCCAAAAATTCCTTGTTGGAAATTCATTTAAAATCTTGGAAATTGAGAAACTGTGTGCTTAACAACAAAGTTGAACACAGAAGGTAACTGACCCTCTTGTGACCCCACTTCATGTTCCCAGAAGGAACAAGAATACAGTGTCTGGGTGGATAAGCAGCTATGAAAGACATCTGTATGGCACAGGCAACTCCTAACCCTCCAGAATCAGTAATGCTTCTTCCACCAGAGAAAGGCACCAGAACCAGTGGCAGCTCTTAGAGAAGCACCAAGGCTCACAGCCCACCCACAGAATTCTTTTCTTTCTGACCAACTCAAACAAAACTGAAAACCTAAAACAAATGAAGAAGCAGGGAAGTTTTTTCCATGTTTCACTCCATGAAAGAAAACAAGATCCGTAACACCTAAAACCCCTTGAAGAACACAGTACTCAAACCAATTTCAGCTCATTAGCTCTTATGAATATTTTTTTAAAAATTTAAATCCATTAAATAAATCTACATTTGATGAGTATTTTTTACTTAACTATAAGATGCAGAGTTTTGCTTAATAAAAAAACCTTTTGTGCATTTCAAGCACACTACAACTACATCAAAAGCTAACTGCATCACAAGCCACAAGTAAAACCACTTCTAATAAGCAAGCATATGACAAGCATCATTTACTATTTCCCAATAAAACCAAAACATATGTTAAAGTTATTCAATATTTAAATGCATACAGACAAGTATATCCTCCTTAGAGAAAACAGCAGCATTTGTTTCAGGGAAATGAACAAACATTTAGACAGGAAAGCTTTATTTTGTTTTGTTTCCCAAATTGAACTTGTTTAATACATTCATCAATACAGAATCAGTCTTCCTTTAGAAGAAAAAAAAAAAGAAAAAAAAGACAAGAACAGTAAAATAGGGAAGAATAACAATTACCATCCTCCACATCAGGTTTAAGTAGAACTACAGTTTTAGAATTATCTTTCAAATATATAAGTGTATCTTGCAATCTCAAGGTGATAGGAACGCAAGCACCATCTCATCTCACAGCCATGGGAGTCATATACCTCATAACCTTATAACAAGTCCTAGAGAAATCCAGGAGCAGGTCTCAGAATCAGTAGTGAAAAGAGTTTTTGGAAGACAAAGTATTTCTGTAAACCAGAAAATTAAATAAAGCTAATACACCAAAGACTGAAATATATTTTTAAGCAATGCATAAACTCAGTGCACCATCCAAGATAATAACAAATTGCTTGTGAATCAAATCTACCGTTCCCTTTTTCTGGTTTTGGTTTGGTTTTTGTGGTTTGGGTTTTTTTTGTGTTTTGTTTGTTTTGATTTGGGAGTTTTTTGTTTGGTTGGGGTTTTTTTGTTTGTTTTTGTTGGGTTTTTTCCAAGTAAAAAGCAGAAAACATAGAACTTATGACTACAGGCTCTCCTCCCTTATCTTCCGTCTGTTAAATTCCATTACAAAAAGAAAGGTGTGCTCTAAGAAAGACCATTTACAGCAACAAGGAATAATGGAGCTGCCACGAAATGAACCTGGATTGCTTTCCTAAAAGATGCCAACCAGGAGAACATTAAGTACTAACCATAGCTTTTGTGTTTGGAGAAAAGGTTTGGGGGAAGACAAGCAAGAGTTATAAAGAGAAAAACAGGTGCAGAAAACACTTGCTACCTGATGAGTATTCTTAAATGAAAAAAAAGACTTCTATAGGAAAGCACAACCTTTATCTTGAAGAACCATAGGCATTCTACAAAAAGTACACAGGACAGAGCAAGGCAACCTCTGTCTAGATACAGGCATATTCACTGAAAATGATCCTGATACTTCATAGGAGATGAAAGGACATGAGGGACCTTGTTCAGAGGGACCCTGACAGGCTGGAGATGTCTCACGACCTACAGGAATCTCCTCAATTTCAACAAAGGGAAGTAACGAGTCCTGCACCAGAGGAGGAATAACCCCATGGACTCTGGGACTGACCGGCTGGAAAGCACCTTTGGAGGGAAGGACCTGGTCATCCTGGTAGACATGAAGTTGGACAAGAACCAACAATGTACCCTTGTGTCAGAGACAGCCATAGGCACCTTGGGCTGCACGAGGCTGAGCAGTGCCAGCAGGTCTCAGGGAGGTGATCCTTTCCCCGTTACACAGTTCTGGTGAGGCCTGTGTGGAGTGCTGTGTTCAGCTGAGCTCCTGGGTGTGAGAAAGATGTGCACATACTGAAGTGAGTCCAGCACAGGACCACAAATGTCACTACAGGGCCTGGAGCATCTGCCATGTGAGGAGAGTGAGAGCCACCTGGAACTGCTCAGCCTGGAAAAGAGAAAGCTCATGGAAGCGTCTTAGTACTGTCTTGATACATCTGAAAGGTGGGAGTAAAGATGACGGTGGCAGACTCTCCTCATTGGTGGTCATTGGAGGAAAAGAGCAATAGATACCACTTGAAATACATGAAATTTATCAGAACAGTACTGGCACAGGTTTCCCAGAGTGGCTGTGGAGTCTCTATCCTTGGGGGGATATTCCAAACCTGACTGGAGAGGGCTCATTCTGGTTGACCCACCTCTGAGCAGGCATCTGGACTAGGTGATCTCTGGAGATGCCTTTCCATTTCATCCATTTCATGATTTTGTAGTGGTCTGCAACCACCAGTTCTCATGAGTATGTCTGAAGCCTCTGAATTTACAGACTGTTTGTGAGTTTCCTTAGCTATTAAGCTTGTAATTTGTTTTGTTTTGTAATGGTTAGTATGCTTGTAAATCAATTCTGTAGAAACTCTTCATGCTAAGAAGACCTAAAGTGATTAAATACAGATACTAAAGCATTCTTACTATCTTTAGGTGGTTATAATGAGTTGCAGAATTGGTAATATATAATCAAGCCCATGATATTTTAGATGTATGTTTTGTCTGGCCTTTATTTCATTAGCTTTCTTACTGTACAGAATGAGTATTCAATATATTTTTGTTTTATATAGAAAGTGGAAAAATACTATGCCTTTGAGATCCCAGATGTTCCAGCCAAATCTGAATACTTAGAAGTTAAGTATTCGGTGAGTATAATTAAGATGATGAAAGACCATAACCTGCTTTCTTACCTAATTCATAATTCTTTGGTTTTGCAGAAAAAAAAGTTACTAAATTTTCAGGACTTGATTTGTAAAAGCTTGTGGCTGTACCTCTGTTGCATTGTGTAGTTAGTTGCTCATTGTGTTGTAATTAACAACAACAACAAAAAGTTAATATCTAGGCTTTTGGCTTTTTCTGTTACCGTTATTTGTATGTTGGTTAGTCCTTAACAAAAACAGCTTATTACCAGGTAACCTATAACATGTTGGTTTGTTAGCATTAGATTTATTTGGGTAAATAAAGCATGAGGGGAAAAAATATTTCCTACAACTACTGCATTCCTCCCACCTTCATGTCAGTTATAATTTGCTTATTGAATTACAGCAATTTGTATTGCCAGTTATCCTGCCTTTTTTCTTGTCACCTTGCCACTAAATCATCTAATCAGCCAAATAACCCTTTAGCTGTATTGGATCAGGGCCCAAAGTACAGTAACCTGTTTTAAACCACTTACTACCCTGAAATATTTTGTTGACTCCACATCCAGAATGTAGCAGATATCTCTGCTTATATGGCTCTTGCAAATAGCAGCTGTGTGACAGAGACTTTTGTCGAAGAACTGTAAAACTGAGTGGCAAAGATGGAAAAAAATTCTCATGAGTACATCAGTAGCTATTCTTCATTAGCAAAAATACTTGACTTGGTTTGAAATGTAAGAGTCTCAGCAGTCTTGAACTTACTGGGTCAGTTGCTAGGATAAGGCCTTTTTAAACCACATTTTTTAGTTCTGGGTGCAAAAGCAGCATCCCGTAGAGATTTGCTAGCTACCTCAAATTTCTCTTTAGCTGTGTAGAAACACTTTATCCAGTCTTTATATGACAGACAAGATTAAAGCTGTAACTAATTAAGCTTACAATATGAGCAGTTCTTTTATTCAAATGGTCATTGAACATTGTTGTGGTCTTGGCTGGTGAATATTTCTGTCTTGTATCCAGTATGGATGAAGAACTTTTTTGCTTCGGTGCACTTTTTGCATTACTGTCCTGATTTTATTATGCACCTATTTAAGTTGAGTCAGTAGTATAAGTTTTTCAGTTACTGTTATAGTATTATGGGTTAAGGCTTTCCCTGTGGGAAGTTACAGCGATGTCAGATATTCTGTAGTTTTCTTAAGGTGCTGTCTGAATATATTGTGTCAACCTTGAAAACTTCTGTGGGTGAAATGACCTACTGCTCTCTGTTACTTGTTAGGCTGAATGCCCTCGACTTCCGCAAGATCTGAAAGGACAAACGTTTTCACATGTGTTTGGAACTAACACCTCTAGCCTGGAACTTCTCTTGATGAGTAGAAAGATCAAAGGACCATGCTGGCTGGAAATAAAAAATCCACGTATGGTGGTTTGCACATGAAATACTGGGTTGCTGGAAAACACACATAGTGATAGATTGGAGGGAGGAGGGGAGATGTAAATTGTACTGATAAATTACCATTTTGTAAATTAATCTTGCAATTTATCTGTGTAATTTTCATTTCTTAGTACAAATTGTAACTTATTCTTCCATTCTGAGTGACAGCTCTATCCATATGAAGTTGCACACTATACAGATGAGATTATAACTTTGGCCATGAGAGGGAACTATGCAGTGCCTAGCAGCTGCTCTTTGGTGCATACCTAGAGCCACATATACTGAGCTAAAGTTAGTTTCCTAACTTCTTTTTTTTGTATGTGTGTTTTTGTTTGGGTGTTTGTTTGTTTGTTTGTTTATTTTTTTGTGAGAGTGTGTTTAGTTTATCAGAAATTGGTTTCTTTCTTGTGTAGCTTCCCTTCCATACTTCCCATAGAAAGTCTTGGGGATAAACGACATACCTGGAAGGTTTACAATAAGCAAGTCTCAAATAATTTCGTCAGACTCCTACCTCTTCGTCAAAAACTGTCATCACTATTCATAACTAAGCTGTCTTTGCAGCTTGAGTATCATTGCTAGAGCTTTTTTAGAGCAGCTGTCTCCAAACTTGTTAGATTGCACACCCATCTGTAAAAAAAATTGAGTATATATACTTCAATATATAGATACTTATTTACAAATTATATACATGTCCTACTGTACCAATACATTATATACAGCATAAAATAAACACAAAACCAGGAATTAAAAAAAAAACCCCAAAAGGTACATGAAATAAGCAGTTTTAAAAGTATTAATGCTACAGAAAATATTTTCTTCCCACACCCCAATGAATTGTCTTACGTACCCCCTGGGCTGCATGCACCCCACTTTGGAGACCAGTGCTCTGTAGAGTGCTAGTTGAAACTCTGGATGTAAAGATACTGAAAATCAAAGGAAAAAGGAATTAAGCAATTGGTTGCTTGTCTTCCTTTGAAGACATCAACAGTGTTTTATAAATGAAGATAATTTAGTCAGTTACCTGTTTGCATGTAGAGGATGGAAAGTGAGAGAAGGTAAGATTACCTGGGTTTCTAGAGAAGGGGTCAAATCATTTTGCAGAGAATAAGATAACTAGATTTACCAACAGCTGTCTTCAAAAAGTTAATCCATCAGAAATGTAACCTCTGCTGCTTATGGCATGTAGTGAGTTACCTCATCAGCATCTCTTGTGAATGATCACTTTTTTTTTTAAAGCAAGTGAAGAATTACAGACCAGTAAAGTCTCCAGTGGTAATGGGTGGTGAACATGTCTTTTTTTTTTTTTAGTCTGTCTATCTATCTATCTGTCTATCTATCTACCTGTTTATTATTTTTATAGTGCTTGTGCAGTTTCTGTGGTCTCCTTTACATTTTAGGATAGCTTATACTAGCAGGGTAGGATGATCTTTCTTATGATATCCCCTATCTCCTTATTTCCATAATTGTGTTTCTGAAAGACTATATCTAAATGAATTAATTATCTGCTGCATTTTAGTCAGTCATATGTTCTTGTTCTCATTCAGTCAAAATTCTTTTGATTAGCACTGTCTGACTTCTGTGTAGCATTTGAGAAATTTCTGGACATTCATTTCACTTTTTTTTTAATAATAATAACTTTTCATAATAATAAAAATTAAATTAATTCTTATGTAGCCTTCTCCTTTTGGACTGACTATAATATTAGATGCTAGGAGGTGGTATGTTAATTTAGCTGGAATTATGCTCACTGGGTTTATATCTTTCTCTTCTATGACTCTGTATAAAGCTGCCTGAAGTATTGTTTTGCATTACACATCTTCCTGACCTCAGTAGAAATATTCTCTGTCATCTTTGGTGTTAAAGAGTCCTTGGTGTGACTAGGCTTCTGACTTGAGGAGTCAGGGCCTGGGGAGTTACCAGAAAATAGGCAGGATCGGTCTGGGTCTTGGACTATCCCACAAGTGCAAAACATTAACAGGATGTGCTCTGTGCAACTGTGCTGTTAGCAAAGCCTTACCTGTGGTTCCTAGAAGAATGAAGGTGATTTGTATTCTTTCCTCAGAGCCTTCAAGTCAGTCAATCAGTTGGTGTAAGGTGGAAGCTGTGGCTGTGAAGCCTAGCTTGGTGAACGTGGTTAAAGATCTCTCTCCTCCTCCTCCTCTTGTGGTCATGTCACTCAGCATGAAGACCACTCAGAACCCAAAGACTCACCAGAATGAGGTAAGTAATCTGCTCTCATTTTCATTTAGTCTTGTTCTTTGGCATATACTAAAAATTTTCTAAGGCTTGGAAGAACTTCACCCAATAAAACACATGTACTTACTGTTGAATAAGCTTCCTGTGCTGCAGGCTTTTCAAAGAAATTTTTACTGAGGTCTCACCAGCATGAGAAGTCTTTGCTGAGAAAAATTAAAGTGACTGCATATCCTATGTATTTTCTTTAAAGGCTTCTATTTTGTCTGTTGTGCATAATAGGTATAAATGAGACTGTCCCAGAACAGCTGTTAATGGATTATAATTTTTTTTTGGTACAGCTAATAATAGGTTCTAGGTAAAATGACTGGGTTTTTTTTTTTTCTCCTGATAAAACTAATTTTGAAATAGCATGAGAATTTGATCTAAATCTCACAATACCTACCATTCTGCTATGAGATCTTTCATTTTCTCAGAAAGGAGGCAAGATTTAGGTGTCAGTGTCAGTTGTGGACTGCAGACCACAATGTGTAGCTAGTCACATTTATCTGTCTGTTAACATAAGTCTCCCTAGCTTAGGAAGAGATTTAGTTTTTACTGGTAGGGTAGGATAGTTGATTCTGGCTAATTGAATGGAAGAAAATTAGGCTGGCAAATTTTTCAAGCAGAATTAGTTCTCTTGGTGAAGTTAAAATTTTTTGGGGGAGGAAAATTCCTGGTTTCCAGCCAACATAATGAGACATAAGCAAGGTACCAACAGGACTCTGCTTACCAGCATGTTTCTAAAGCCTTTCTGCTTTGTCTTCAGTTTGGTTTTTCTGACCAGTGTCTGGGGAGCCAGGAGATCTCCCAGCAAAGCAAGCTTCTATCAGTAAAACTAGCATTCCGATGCTGAAACCTCTTGGCTTCTAGGCAGCCTTCACTGCTTGCTCAGGGGCAGCCTTTCTGAAGGCAAGGATTCTGTTTGTCCTGCCCTGCGCACATCTCCCACGCCCTTCATAGGAAATCCTTGAAATTGTCAGGTCTGTTCAGATTCATTTACAAGAGTACTGTTTTCCAAAAATGTTTCTTTTCCTCTCAGATTTCTAAGGTAGTCATTGAGGAGTAAGTTCTGCTTTATTTTAGTTGAGATCAGGTGATAATTTTTCTTCCTCTTAACTACTTGTAGTTCGAATTTAATTTTAGAAGATCTTTTGTAGAAACAAGAGAAAAGAGATGTGGAAACTGAAGAAGAAGGGAGGGAAGAAATGAGTATTGATAGTAGTGATGTTTATGAAGTTGTGTGTTGTGTATCCTTGGTATAGATCGTGGCTATTGCAGCTCTGATTCATCAGAAATTTCCTCTGGATAAGGCTCCACCTCAGCCTCCTTTTCAGACACACTTCTGTGGTATGTACCTGGAGCAGTTTATGAGTAGAAAAATAATTCCTTTGGAGTTTTTTTGTTGTCACGTTTCTTGGTTGTGTGAGCTTTTTGTGTGTGGTGGTGGGGGTTTTTTTGTTTGTGTTTTTTTGGTTTTTTTACCTTACTTTGTCACTCCAGCAGTAATGGCATAGAATAGCTAAGTGGCAAAGTTTCAGCTTCAAGCAGGCTTTTCTCCCTATTTTTAACTTCATTGGCTACTGACTTTTTATTGAAGTTTTTATGAAAAAAGTCTTAGTTTGAGATGATGTGAAGTAACCCTGCTCTGTACAGTTTCCTATGCTTTTTGTTAGTTTTACTTTATCATCTGGATTCCTTTCTTCATCCATTAATTTAGACCATTTATTTACAGTCATGCAGTTATTTTTCAGTTAAGTTCTTCTGAACAGAATTAAAAAAAAATAAATTTATAACATTTATAAACAAGTTTTCTTGGGGAAAAAAACTCTCGCAGCAGTGTCATTTGAGTAAGATCAGCTCAACTTTGAGAGTCAGACCCCAGTCGGAAGTGGTGAAGAGTGTTGGATGTTTGTGAGAGGAGGCTCTCTGGAAGCTGTGGACCATAGTTTTAATCTCTGATCATAACCTCAAATATGACTGATTAAAATTGTTTAATATTTTGCTAATTGCTCAATTATCTTAAAGACAAGTATTCACATAAAGCTAGCTTTTTAGAATTAGGGGTTAGTTTTCCTTAGCTCCCTATGTGGTGGACTGATGCTTATGGAGTGGGTACAAAATACAAGTTGTGTGTAAGAACAAATGTATTTTCTATTGCAGCTGTTTCCAAACCAAGTGATTGCATTTTTCCTTATGACTTCAAAGAAGCTATTAAAAAGAAGGTAATTTAATTTTGTTAGCGTTCTGATTGCAGTATCATTTTAAAATATGAAGTTCCGTGTTTCTTTGGGTAAGTTGTGTAAGAGAAATATCCAAAGGAATGGCATGATCATTTCATTAGTTTTCCACTCTGCAAACCTAAATCCAAGTATTTATTCTGTGTTGTTTGTAAAAACAGGGGTGTGTTCTATGTGATTCAGTACTGCTCATGAAATAGAGTGTTAGATGAGGGCATTGGAAAGTTTTTGCAGAGAGGTTATTATTGAGGTTCATTTTCATTATACCTGACTAGGTACTTGTAGTAAAGCGAGAGAATGTTTTTTCTTTCCTTGGAGAGTAAAGTCTGTCAAAATTTAGAAGACATCCTTTCTAAAGGGCACTGTGAGAGCTGACAGAGTAATAAAGTAACCTATTTGTGTTTTTCCTCTCTTACTGTGTGATCTTAAGCCTGCGAGAGAAGGATGCACACGGAGCATTTTCCTGGTGTGCTTGATTCTCAGGAGGCTGTTAAAATATCACTAGACACCTGCATACAAAAGCAAAATGGAAAAAAGCCTCTGAGAAAAGCTTTCTATGTCTATGGGAGTGAGAACAAAAAGCTTTGAATTATAGAAAGAAAGGGAGAACTCTGTGGTGCTTTATTATTGTCTGGTAACTAGTAGGGGAGAGGAGATGTTTCCATTTTAAACTTATTGGGTCATTGAAATCAGGTGCTCTCTTGCTCCTTTTAGAATGCTAAAATAGAAATTGCTGCAACAGAGAGAACACTGCTGGGATTTTTCCTTGCGAAGATTCACAAAATTGACCCAGATGTTGTTGTGGTGAGTAGTTCTGATATTTTGAGAGTTAAATTAAAGCATACTGTCAGTTGGTCAGCTTTGTTCGTTTTCTTTTGTCCCCTTACAGGTTTTTTAATGTTAATCTTAGGCTGCCTTATGAATTGAATTTGCTTATAAGACAGCAGATATACTTTGATGCAAAGATGATATGGAATTTTCCCTGGCAGCATTTTATACCTCCTATTATTTCCCATAATACCTGAAATAGGCAGTATTTCCATAGTACCTGAAACAAGTTGATTTTGGTTTTTTTTTAATACTCAGAGTAAATGCAACAAAAAAAATTGTTGTGATTTTCTAGAAAAATAGGAACTCTTGGTGTACTTAAGTCTGTTTCGGTTTGGATGCTCATATAATTTGTGCCACCATTTAGGTTGTCTTTATGTTGTAAATCATGATAACCTACACAAATCCATGGGATCCAAGCAAAATTTTGTAATAAGCATTCTTATGTTTTCTACTATACTGGCAACTGAGGACTTTTTTGTTATAATTACTTGTTTTCCTTTTTTCATATGTTTAATTAATGTAAAGTCCTGACTTTCATTGAATGGCATTTTGAAGACAATGTGAAGTTGGTTATAAAGCTGAGGTGGTTTATATACAACTTGTTAACCTTCTGTAGGTGTATAAAAATAATTAAGTGGTGGGAGTAGGATGAAGTGAGCAGATTCCTGACATTTTCAGCTCACTGCAGCCAATATCTGGTATTCACTTCATGAACAGAGCTTCCTGGTGGTTATGGGAAGGAATTAGGGGGAACACTGTCAGCCAGTGGTTTTAAATTGAAGATGCCAGTAGTAGAGATGAGAGAGCTCTAATCCTAAAAAGAGCAGAGCTGTGTTAACACAGTTTAATTTGCACTTGGTTTAATTAGTGCTGTTGAAAAACAAGATATATCAATATAGGTGGGACTCCTCTGTTATGGCTGTAATGCTGCTGCTGATTTTATGGAGCTTCTTCTGTAGTACAGTGTTGCACTACACAAATGTGTCTGATACGGTGAGCCTGCAGTTCCTGGTGATTTACTGGTCCGCAGAGACTTGTGCTCATCGGGGTAACTTTTTATTTTCAGCTGGGGTTACAGACCAGGGTCATCAATGTCCATAGCATTGTTTAAACTTAGCAGATATTGCTGGAGTACTTTGATATGTAAATATTGATTGCAACATCTTCCTGTCCAGATTTAACAGATATGCCTGTTGTAGTATCAAGGGAAAAGAAAAATACATTATTGTGATGTCAATATTGAGAGTTTCATGGATGGAGAGAAAAAGAATTACTCATATCGAAGTTTATATAAGGAATGTGGTGTTGGGTTGGGGTTTTTTTGTTTGTTTTTTCTCTCTCTTTTTTTTTTTTTTTTTTGAAAGCTTTAAATCCTGATCTCTGGTATCAAAGCATAAAGCTGAATTGTGTGTGCTATGAGCCAGTTATAGACCTGATTTTGGTATTCTGCTGAACAGCCTTGTTAGTGTTAAGACTAATGAGTACTGTTGATGAATGTTCTTTTAGAAAGTGCTTTCTCTGAGAGAGATAATGCCATCAATTAGTTAGAAAAAACCACAAAGGGCAAAGGAATACTGAGTGTGTTAAAGTAGTCTTTCAATTTGCATTTGTTGTAACCTTTTTTTGTTATTTTTTCTGCTGCAAGGGTCATAATATTTATGGCTTTGATCTGGAAGTGCTGCTTCAAAGAATTAATGTGTGCAAAGTCCCTCACTGGTCCAAGATAGGTCGACTGAGGAGGTCCAATATGCCAAAGCTTGGGGTAATAAGATTGCTCAAGTCTTTTAAGCCCTTTGATGTTGTGTGTGATTAAAAATGAATTAATTTTGCTGAGGGATTGTAAATGTGACACTGATGTATTTTGACTATTGGTCATGCTGAATTTCGTGTGTCCCAGATCAGAAATGATGAATGTTTATATGGCTTCTATTACAGTAATAAGCTGAACTAATTTTCAAGTTAGGCTAATTTAGTTTACATATCTCAGCTAGATGATGGTAATGACAGATTAATTGCAATAGTCTTTACTGTAACAAGCTTTGTCTGCTATAACTGTAAAATGAGAAAATGTAATTGGGATTGATTGGTGAATCATCACACAACTTAGCAGAGAGCTGCTAAGTTAATAATTCTGTAGTTCTTGGTACGTATTTGTTCAGAGAACAGTGTTTGAGGCTTGCAGTACTGAAGTGCTGAATGTGGCCATGTTCTTGCCTGTTCCTGTCCTTCCTACAGGTCAAGATGAATATTTGTATGTGGTTAGTTCTGAGACTTTTTTGTCCAGGTGTTAGTACAAAAAATATCCTTAGAAAACAAAAATCTACATCCTTGTTCTTGTTGGGACTGTCCTAGTTATAAAATAAAATTTAAAAAAGCATGACAATTTAACAAATGAGATCTAACTAGTAATGAAAGTTAAGTATCTACTTACTAATATCCACATATACTGAAAGATACAATGGATTTCTGTAGAGCATACTTAAAAAGCTCGAGTATTAGTTAGTAGAGTATTCAGAGCATTAAAATACTGAGTGACCAACTGACTTGACCGAGTCCTATTAGCCTGTATTTTGGATAGATGTTCTTTGTTGATGTTTGTATGTTTCAGTTTGTTTGGGTTTTTTTCTCCTTGTGTGCTACGGTTTAGGGTCGAGGAGGGTTTGCTGAAAGGAATGCTGCCTGTGGTCGAATGATCTGCGATGTAGAAATTTCTGCTAAAGAATTAATTCGTTGCAAGAGTTACCATTTGTCTGAACTGGTCCGTCAGATTTTGAAAACAGAGAGGACAACAATTCTACCAGAGGAAATTCAAAATATGTACAAGTATGTCGTTGACTTGTGGTTTTAATACGTCACTGGAAAGTAGAGGATCTAGTTTCTCTGTTATACAATTTCATACTTATTTTGTCATGAAGATGCTGACTTAGCATATGGCTATTTGAAAAGTAAAATATTAACAGTATTTATAATGTTTCAAGCTACTTGTGGGTTGTGACTTATGTGTGAAGCAGATGGGTTTGTGAGAGCATTGGTTTAGACACACTAATAGGATATGCAAGCTTGAGTTTTGGGGTTGTGTTTGGTTTTTTAAATAGAAGAGCTTAGTATAGAATTCAACACTGGTGTGCGACAGATACCCTGTGTTCCATACAGCATATAGGTCTAGGCTACTATAGAGTACAAAGGAGGCTGATTTTTACTTTACTAGGCCATCCCTCTTCTTTTCCCAGTGATTCTCCTCACTTAATGTTCATGCTGGAAAAAACCTGGACAGATGCCAAGTTCATTCTCCAAATTATGTGTGAGCTGAATGTTCTGCCACTGGCTCTTCAAATAACAAACATCTCTGGGAATGTCATGGTACGCTTTTATTACTTCCACCACCACCAACACACATACACACACACCCCCCCCAGTCCCACAAAACCAGTTCTGTGCTTTCTGTTTGATTTGCTAGTTTTAAATTGCAAACACTTAACTGAGAATATATGATGCTTTCATTTTTTTGCTGTGACGAGTGTGAGAGTTTGGTGATCTAGTCAAGTAATAATGTCAAAGTTCCATTAAAATATCGCATTTGAGTTTTGTGCATGGTGATGATACCGAATAATGGTAATGCTAAGTGAACTTATAAATAGTTGAAGGGCGTTGCATAGTCTTAATTTTATATGTCAGTGTTTTCTATACTCTGCCTGTAATTCTTTTTGTGTCCCTCTCTATAGTCAAGGACAATGATGGGCGGACGATCTGAACGTAATGAGTTCTTGCTGCTTCATGCATTTCATGAAAAAGACTACATAGTGCCTGACAAACAAGTTTTTAAAAAGCCTCCACAGAAGCTGGTGGGTCCATTCTTTTTCCTTTCCAAGAGTTTTTATTTAAAAGGAGAAACCCCATTCCTCTATCTTTTGCATATTACTGTTCTGTAAGATCACGGAAGACCCAAACATACCCAGTTTTAGGTATAACTTAATGCTACAGCTTATGCTTAATTAAATTTGTTTGTTTGTTTGCGGAGTTGATAATGGAGAATTGTATGGTTTAAAGTGACAGTGTAACACTTTTTCTGTTATCACACATCTGTGGAGACTCAGTTACTCTTTCATTTTAAAATTGAAATAAGCCAATTGCTTGGCTGTATAGTAAAGAAGGTGGTAGTGTGTGTTGCTTAATAGCTGCACATTTGCAGTAGAATTATTTTGCTGCTGAACAGTATTTCAAGTATAATTTGTAAGGTAGGTGATTTGAGAATCTGGGTAAAATATCCAAGCATATTGAAAAAAAAATCCTTTTGATAATACCAGTGTAAATATATTTATAGAAACTTCTACATGTTTATTAGTGAACAAATGAAAATCTGAGAATGTATTTGTATTTAGCTGTATTTTTGCTTTTTAGTTTTAAATAAGTTCAGCAGCAAATTCCAAAGCAATGAGTTCTGTTGATAGTATTGTTGCATCAAAGCAGTGCCACGATCTGAAATGATTGAGAATAGCGGTGGAGAACTGGGAGGAAAATTCTTACGACAAAACAAATAGCAAAATACTCTTTAGTTCATTAGTAATGTTTTTGATTCATTAAAACACAGCCACTGTATTTCCAATATCTTCATTTTAATTGGACTGTAATGCTTCTGGGTCATGAGTTTGATTTTTCTCCTAGTGTTGACTTTTACAAGCCATCCAGAAAATGCATGCTAGTCCTGTGCTGAATGACGAAAATTCCTTAAGGTCTTTTTAATCTCTTGTTAGCGGTTTGTTCCTATAGGAGTTGATCTGAATGTTGTTTTGACATGTAGAGAGCTTTAATAAGGATCATGATGAAAACATCACGTTTTGCATGTATTTTAAAAGGAACTCTATGCACTGTCTCCCAATTTCATACTTGATTTGCCAAAAATAACTCCTCCAACAGTACAGAAATCTTGGAGACTAGATAATGACTTTTTTAAATGCCAAATGTAGGTGGATGAAGATGAAGATTTTGAAGATCAGAATCAATCAAAGATAGGGAAAAAGAAAGCAGCATATGCTGGGGGCTTAGTCTTGGATCCCAAAGTGGGTAAGATGTGGCAATTTTCTTTCTTCTATGAAGTTAGGGACAGGTAGGTTATATTAACACAGATAGATTGCAGTGAGTTTCATCCGTGCATCTTGTGGGAGTTTGCTGTGGTGGCTGGGGGCGGTGAGGAGGCAGGAGGGATGGATTGTTGAATACAGGCAAATTCCCAACACTGATTGTTGAATTACTTATTACTGTGATTTTTTTTTTTTTTCCCCTTAGCTTTTTGTGAGAAGATTATGGTCTTGTGAGGAATTAGGACTCTATGTCTGTGTATAATTTTCTAATGGACACGTAAGTTTTCTTTCAGTTTCTCCTCTATGTGGGGAAAACTGTACAAGTGTCCTATAGTAACACAGAAGCTATCTGTTCAACTCTGGTGAGTTAATGGGGTTGGATCGTTCCACTTCTGACAGCTTTCTATAGTGGGTAGCGGTGGACCTCAACAGCTACTTTAAGGGAAGTGTGGTGCATTGTATTACTGTCGCTTAAATGTTAATTGTGGAGTTGGATTAAGTCCTTAGGGAGACTGAGTAATTATGACTTCTGTTTTAAACTCTGTTTTAGGTTTTTATGACAAGTTTATTTTGCTTCTCGACTTCAACAGCTTGTACCCATCGATTATCCAGGAGTTTAACATCTGCTTTACCACAGTGCCACGACTGTCATCAGAAGCACAGAAAAGGGCAGAGGTTTGTGTGCTTTAACTTGCAACTTAAGTTACACTGTCTTAACTTAAGTGTATTTTCTGTGAATCAGCTTTTTAAGAAAGTGCTCTTTCCCACAATTTAATGCTGGTTTTTTTCCCCTCCCTCTCACATTTAAGTGATTCTTGTTTAAAGATGAACCATAGTATGTTTTGGTTTGGGACCTTTTGAATATTGTGTTGGTCATCTTCTTTTCAGTGATACTCTTCTAGAATCTTGGTAAGTTCTCCTCCATGTGAATAAAATCTTGGTATGCTCATGAAACAAGGTATTTAGTGAGTCTTTGTTGGCCTTTTTCAGCCTCAGCTCCTCATAGAAATTTCTGAACCCCTTGACGAATTTCATCCTAACTTGGTAGAGGCTTCCTAAAGTTAAGCTGCCACAGAATTCACTCAAACATACCTGAATGAGGGATGCTCAAGTCCTGTGCTTCTGCCTGGAGGCAAGAATGCAGTATGAGCTCAACTCTGATTAGACATCAGAAGAACTATGCACATGCCTTGGGGACGTGTCTCGGGGAGTAATACTTTGACTACATTGGCTGTGGGACCAGCTTCATGTAAATTCCTGCTGTTTAATACAGTTTTAAACTGTGTTAAACACAGCTGAAAAACCTCCTGAAGGTGTAGTTCCATGTACTGTTTTCTCAGCAGCTGTGTTGGCCATAGCTTATCCATGACTGCTTATTCTCATTTCCTCAGCTGTGCTGGTACAGTTGGTGGAACTGAGCTGTAAACTGAAGCAGTGAGCTAGTCAGTCTAAAGGTTAAACCAGTTCAAATGAATAAACTCAGGTGTCAGCTCACAGGTTGGAATTAGTGTGTTGTGCATAAGTAGTTATGGGACATAGTCCCATAACAACTGAAATATCAACACCAAAGCAGAAATGAGGAAAAAAGGAAAAAGAGAATGTGGAACTCTTGTCACTAAGATCTCCAAACTGGCTGTGGATTTACCTTGCATTCTTAAGTGTGCTTCAATTTGAAGCAGCTTGTTTTGATTTCTGTCACTGTGTCATTTCTTGTTATGGCTCTTCCCAGGCTTCTTTACTAAACTTGCCAGTCTGATAGTGTCTGCATGGCCCTTTCTTTGTATACTTCTGTCTCTTTGGTTGTGCTTGGAAATTTCTTTCGATTTTTGCTGAGCAAGCATTTCTTCGGTTATGTTAACAAGAAGAATGTGTGCTTTCTGTTAGGTTGTTGTTTTGATATAATCAAGAGTTGCTTGGGGTGGAGTTTTCATTCTGTTGTTAGTGTTGATTTCTCTTTTGCCAGTTATATTACTCAAAGTATCAGTTCCACAGAGCATGTGCTCAGTTTTACAGTTTTCAACACTAAAGCTACTTATGTGAGAATAAAAAAAGGACAGCACAGAAAGAATTGCTTGTGTGTCCCCTTTTTTTTTTATATCTGTCTACACGTAAGAGTGGAAGTGTTTGTGGTTTATTTATCTGGATTTATATATATACACATATCTATATATAAAATACACATACATTTAAAAAAACATAATCTTTCTGCTGCTGCTGGTCTATGTCTCTTTTGGGTTTCTCCCAGACAGAAGACAGGCTTAGTCCCTATCCCCCAGCAGGGACTAAATAAGAAATACTGCAAAAAGCCTCTCATGTTGCTTGTTCTAAACTGTGTTTTGGATGCTCTGCAGGAGTAGATACAAACTGTCTGGTTTTTTAATTTTGTTTTTTTTCCCCAAGCTTTTCACTTAATGTATTAAAATCTTCAAGCAAAAAATATAATAAGCAGTGGTGATCATTTGACAGGTCGAAGAAGAGGAACAAATTCCAGAGCTTCCGGACCCATCTCTGGAAATGGGAATTTTGCCTAAAGAAATCAGGAAACTGGTGGAGAGAAGGCGCCAAGTTAAGCAGTTAATGAAACAGCCAGATTTAAATCCTGACCTTTATTTACAGGTGTGTTTTATAGAACTCCTTTGATCTTCCTTCTACTCCCTTAAGTGCTTTCATCAGCTTTGCAGAATAGTATAGACACTTCTAGTCTGTCATTGCTGCAGACTATATAAAATGCTGCAAATGTAATTGTGAACATAAAATACTGTCCTCTGTTGGCTATGGTCATGTCATTTTTCCTGGTTATGTTTCTTTTCAGTATGATATCAGACAGAAAGCTTTGAAACTCACTGCGAACAGTATGTATGGCTGCCTGGGATTTTCTTACAGCAGATTCTATGCCAAGCCTCTGGCTGCTTTGGTGACACATAAAGGGAGAGAGGTAAGTCATTACACAGGTTATACACATGTGTAAAAAGGTTGAATTTAAGTCACCTACTTTGTCATTGAATAGGAGAATGGTCTTGTTTTTGAACCTGCTTTTGCTTTCAGAACTGTAGTTTTTATCTTTCTTGTACCGCAGAAATTGGAAAAAAAATGAAAATGGTGTCTTGGAAAGAATCAGATAAATGTCTCCAAGTGACAAGTTGAAGTTCTAGCTAGAGCCTTATTTTGAATTAAATTGCTTAGTTTCAGTGGACCAGATTATGATGACAAAAAAACCCCAAGGCTACGTTTTCCATTAATTTGTGGTTCTGCTTGATGGGTTTGTCTTTGATTCAGTGGTATGCTTCAGCTTTGGATGAGCTTGTCTTTGGCCAGTCTGTCCTGTGCCCTGGTACACTGAGTTCCTAAAACCCTGAAGTTTGTGACATGGCCAGTTAATCACATAGTGACAATGGATTATGTATCAGGACCTTATTTTCGGAAATTGTTTGTTCCTTAAAATGAAGCTTTGCATTAGTCTCAAGAGGCCAGATTTTAAGTGTTGCTCTTAACTTTATAGGCAAAACTATTCTTGCTGTCGATTGTGATGGCAGTTGAATGCAGGCTGTTTGTTTCCAGTGGGAAAAATTATCATTAAAAATCCAAACTGTACCACTGATAAACAGTGTCTTAAACCACTTTTTTTTTGTGATGCTTCATATTAGCTCTCTATAGAAGAGAATACCAAGCAGGAATTTTTAAAAGTGACAGGAGAACATGTGGCAGGATGTCTGTTTGCCCTTTTAGTTGGCTGGGTAGATGGCTGAGCTCACATCTGTGTTCAGAGACAGATACTCCCTGTGAAGTGAGGGGCCAGCTCTCCTTGCTGTGGACTACCCAGTGCACTGAAGGTCCATTTACAACCCCAGCTGATGTGCGTAGGGGCATTTTGTTTCTGATAACAGATCTTTGTTCTTAAAAGTCTTCCCATCTAAACAGTTCTCTAGAGAACTCCACATTTGCTGTTCTCCCAGATGATATAACCAGTATGTTTAACCTGACATACGTTTTACTAGGAAGTAGTTTCCAGGTTTGAGAACTGTACATACACTATGCAGCCATGGGAATTCAAAAACTGATATTTCCTTTAAGGAGGTGGTATCTTTGCTGCTGCTGCTGTTGTTGTTGTAAGATTCTCATGTATTTATCTACAAGATTGGCATGAAAAGCATTAGAGTCATCAAAGCTTTGTATTTTCTTGAAGTATTTTAAAAGTCATGAATTTGACTTTTTGTTTATTTTATGATCTCCACTAGTCATATAGAACACTCGTCACAGACTGCGTATTGTATGAATACTTCAGCTTTTGGTCTCTGTTAAGGGGGAAAATACTTTCTGTTTGCACATACAGTTTATTTTCAATTGTCTGTGACTTACCAGTTAGGAGATAATGGTGCATGAAATTCTGATGTTCCTGCATTATGTTCTGAAGTGATAGTGGAATGGGGAGATACTAAATAGGTGGTACAGGATGTGCTAGGGAGCATTTCGAGATGCTTTCTCTTATATAGTTGATTTTTGGTTTGAAAGAATTTCTTGCCTCTTAAATTCTGGTGGAGCTACACCTGGGCTTGCTTCTGCCGAGCCTTTGCACAGATTTGAATCTCCATTTTGTAGCTGCTCTGAGTTTAGGGAAAAACTTAATACTATGGTACAGTGTTGTCTGACAGTGGGTTGTATGCAGTGCAGATGTAAAAATTGGTGGCTCTGCAGGGTGCTTGGACATCCTCCCCCCCCCACTGCACTTCATGGCCCTGCGGCCCCTTTCTGCAACATCCGGGGTGGGGGGGATGCCTGCTCCTTCCCCCCAGTTCTTCCCATCCCTGGAGGATGCTCGATCCCGGCACGGTGGCCACCTCGCCGAGGCCGTTGTCCTCGGGCGGAGGGTCGATGGCGAGGGGCCAGCGCGGCCGTGTCGCGGGGAGGGTGACACGCGAAGCTTGCAGCCTCCCCGGCGCTGGCAGGGACAGAATGTGCCGGTGCCGGCACAGCCTTGCAAGGGCCTGGGATTAGCTGCGAGGCTGCTGCCTCCTGGCCCGGGCACCCATCCAGCTCCCAGAACAAGCGCTGCCTTCCCCCAGCCCGGCCGGGCTGAGCCCCGTGGGGAGCAGCTCGCCCCAAAACGCTCATCACGGGGACACGGGGGGCTGGGCTGTTTGCAGGAGGGGGGTGGTCGGCGATGATGAGTCTGGATTTTGCCCAAATGGGGCTGCCTCGCTCTGTCCCCATGCTGGGGACGGGGTTGATGTGCTGCCCAAATTCAGAGTCTTTGCAACCAGTCGGGTGCTGGGTTCACACCAGTTGCACCCCAGGCAGCAGTGAGTCGGCACTGATGGGTGCTCAGGAGCACAGGGACCTGCTCGTCCCCAGGTTATGGGACCTGTGCTGTGCCAGCCAAGTCCCTGAGCACCTTGGGGACACGCACACGGCCCCGGCAGCACCTTGCTTTGGTTTTACTCCGACCAGCACAGCTTGACCGCAGCAGCATCTTCAGGGACCCCCCCACTTGCAAGGCAGTGCCAGAGCTCTGCCGGAGTGCCGGGAAGCAGCCGTGCACCCCAACAAGCCGGGGCAGCATCGCAGGCGTCCTCCGCCCGCTGACTCAGCTGCCTGTTTGCCGGAGCCGTTCCCACCCACGAAAACCGCAGGCAAAGTCCCCGCATCCCTGCGCTGGGGTTTTCCCCGCTGGCTCGACAGGAATCGCAGCTTCTTCCCAGAGCGGCGGCAGGGCCGGTGGAGGCAGCGAGCCCCTCCGGCTACGGGGGGAAGGCTACGGAGGAACCAGGGCTGGTTTATGCCAAAAAACCCCAAACCAAAACCCAAAAAAGACAGGGTTGGAGCAGCCAGCTGGACCTGTTGCACGTGCCACGTGTCCCAGCCCCACGGAGCATCGTGCTGGTGTGAGCTCGTGATGCTGGTGGGTGCTACCGGTGCTGGATTTGCCACGGGCTGCCGGGAGCAAACCACCACCTTTATTCACTCCATCAAACCCAACCCCTTGTTTTTCTGGGGATGACCCCCCCCACTATTTGGGGTCTCTTGCTGTGGGGTTGCCTGTCCCCTCACATGGTCACCTCTCGCTCCCTCCCTCTCTCCCTCTCTTCCTCCCTCCCTCCCTCTCTCCCTCCCTCGGGCAATGGAAAATTTTTTATGACTTTTTGACTTTTATCCAGTTGTTTTGGAGTGAGGAAGGAGCCGGGAGCCATGCACAAACATGTCTATGTATAAACAGCGGGGACTGCGCGGGGGATGGAGCCGCCAGCGCCGGGTGCCAGCAGGGACCCTCCCTGCCGAGCCGGGTGTCCCCTCTCCCACTGGGATCCCAGTGCAGCGTCCTGGGCTCGGCAACCCAGAGCCAGCCCCGCGGGGACACAAATATTTTGGCTTTGTTCAAAGGAAAACAACAACATTGAAAAAAACCCAAACGAACCCCTTCCCCAAGTCATCCGACAGCGGCGTGTGACGTGTTGGCACACAAACAGGGCACGTGGGGATGGCGCTGGCCCAGCCGGGGACGGCACGGCTCCCACACTGGTACGTGGGGACAGGCTGGGATCTCCAGGTGACATGGACATGGACTGTGCCAGGGATGCAGCGCAACTGGACTTTGCTCCCCGTGCTGCTCCCCACCCTGGCCGTGTTTGCTGTCACTCACGGGCGATGCTCCGCAAGTCCTGCGGAAACCCCCCGTCACATGGCGCAGGGGCATCCCAAGCCCTGGCCACCCTATCTCCCTGCAGCTAAAACCTTGCTCGCGCAGGGTGTTTGGCACCAGGGAAGATGTGAGTGGCACCAGTGGGCTGCCCCGGGTGCTGGTGGGGACACAGTTGTCGCCTGTTGAGAGCTGGGGACCAGGGAATCATCACCCCTCCTGCTTCCCATCCCCTGCCACCTTGGCCACCACTTCCAGGGTGCAATGGGGTGTTCCTGGCAAACCCCACCCTGGCTCTAATTCTCCCACATGCTCCATAAGCTCAAGGTCTCCAGAAAAGGAGTCACAGTCCCTTTTTCTTCCCCTTTTCCCATGACCCATACAAGAAACAGCAGTTTTGAGCTGATTTCAGCAAAAAAACCCCTCCACCAGCCAAGCCCAGTTTGGAGATGAAGAAAAGTCCAAGCCAGCTTGCTGGGATGCCTGTGCATCCCCAGGAGCTTCCAATTAAACCCCCTCCCCATTTCCTGACCTCGTTAGCAAGCCTGCACCCAATTCCTTTTAAATGCAAGGCTTTAAATCGAGCAGGGAGAAGGATTTTCCTGCTGAGCAGCTGTGTAAATGCCACCCCATCCCGGCCCGGCGATGGAGGCAGCGATAGCACCGCGGTGTCCCAGCCGGTTGGAGGTGGCCGTGGCGGGGTGGTGCTGCCGGATGGTGCTGGGGGGGGCCCTGATCCAGTTTGCTCTGCTTTCCCAGAGGTTTTGAGTGTGAAAAAATGAGGCAGAGTCCATCTGCTTGGAAGGGGTTGGTAAACAGTGGGGGAGCAGATCAGAGTGGGGGGATTGGTCTTGGTCCTGCGTTTATTGCTCCGAAGCTCCTCTGGGTGCTTGGTGCCGGATCGGCCTTTTCCCTCCGTGCACAGATGGGGTTTTGCTGCAAAAGTGGGATTTTTGAGGGGGCTCTCTGGTGCTTATCAAGCCAGTTATCCTCAGCTCAACTCTGACTGCCAGCCCGAGCAAAATATGTTTACGCTGCAAACCCCTGGATGGCTCAGCTCGGCTGCCAAGCGGGCAGGGGAGCATGTGTGCCGATAAGGGCACCGCGTCCTTCCCTTCCCGAGCGCCCAGCAGCCGTGGGAAGTGCTGGGAGGTGGCCGCCCAGCTCCCAGTGTCTTTGGTTTATGATTTATTTATTATTATTATTTTAAAGCTTTGTTTGAAAAAAAATTAAAACCCCTAAAATAAAATGTGCTAGCTGTGGCTTTGCTGTGCCAGGCTGCTGCCAAAGCCTGGAAAGCTTCGGCTGTGCCAGGGGCTGAGCTGCCCCTGGGGCTGCCAGCCCTGAGAGCAGCCATCCGAAAACATTACAACTACAGAAAGAAAAGATTTCCTGCCTTCGCTCGGGCGCTTCTCGCGTGGCAGAGGGAGAAGATGGTTTCTAACCACTTCTCCAAACTCGCCTGCTGAGGCACGTAGCATCTCGGTGGGACTTTGAGCATCCAGTGCGGCCCCACGGGGATGAGGCAGCTCCAAGCACCTCTTGGTGCGTGTGTGTGTGTAGGGGGGGAACCACTAAATACTCAATTTTGATGGTGCTTCAAGTCATTTTCCATTGCTGGGTTTGGAAATGCCACTCGTCCGGGTGAAGCTGTCGCAGCCGGCAAGCTCAGCCCGACGCGAGCAGGAAAGAGCCAGGGGGTGCTGAGTGGCCACGGGCCCTGTTTGCAAAGTAAAACTGCAGTTGTTGTTGTTGTGACACCCGAGGGTTGCGAAATGCCGGCGCTGAAACACCCGTGACTTTGAGAACAAGCCGAGCCCAGCTGTGGCCGGCGGTTGTCCGTCCAGCTGTGGCCGTCTGTCCAGCAGCTCCTTCCCTGCCGCACGGGCACAGTGAGATGCCTGGAGGGTTGGTTTGGTTGTTTTGTGTTTGTTTCTTTTGTTGTTGCCTTTTTTTTTTTTCTTTTTGGGAGTGGGAAGAACCTCAGAAGCTTTTCTTGGGGAGGAAAAGCAAAAATTCCCCAATTGCAGAGGTTTTTCTACCCACGGATATTCTGGGCATCCCAACCATGGGGCTTCTGCTGTGCTGGTTTTGGGGGGGCGGGGGTGGATGAGTTGCCTGCCCCTGGGTGAGATACAGGCCTTGAATGCTGCTTAAAAAATAAAATATTAATAACAATAATTAAAAACTTCCTAGGGATTGGTTTGTTTGCTTAGAGATTTAATCAGAGCAGCTCCTGAATGGTCACCTAATCCCCTCCCTGGGAGCGGGTGGCATTGTGTAGGTGGTGGCAGGAGTGGCTTTTTGCCCAGCAAATAATCCTTGCCAGGGCTCGTGGTGGGGCTGGGCTCAAACACCTCGCTGGCATCGGCCCTTCCATGGGCTGTGGCTTGGGGAGGGAGGCAGGGTGCTGGGAAAGGGCTGGATGGATGGGGAAGGGGTTGCAGCCTTCTCAGCTGCTCATGCTAAAGCCAGGTTGTTCCTCTGCAGGGCTGTTTTTCCCTGAGCCTGGAAAACAAGCTAAACTCCTGATCCTGGAGCAAAATCCCAGCCTGGACCTGCAGGGATGGACCTCGCCTTCCTCAGGGGCTCAGAACCCCCAAGAGGTGATGTTTATGGGACCATAACAAACCCCTCTGGTTATTTTATTTTTTTCTCTGGTGCCAACCTGAGCTTGCATCCCCCCAAATAAATCCCCAGCTTCTGAGCATTTCCCCTCAGCTCTGGCTGGCTGCTCCGTGTGCTTCCTGGGGCTGCGGCGCTGAATTTTCCACTTAGCAAAAGGAAGCGGAGGTCACACAGGGTAAATCCACCCGTGTGTGTCCCCAGTGCCATTTGCTTTTGGGAACAGGTCACCAGGACCCTGGGGGAATAGAGGGAGGGAATAGAGGGAGGTTTTTTGCCCTTTAGGACAGGGATGCTCGAAGCTTGCCCTGGCAGAGGGCACCTCTACCCCTGGTGTTCGGGCAGCGCTGGCACCGGCGGGTGTGAACAGCCCTGCCAGGCAATATAAAAAGGTGCTACAGGACACAATTAGATGCCCTCTTCTAAACATAAAAGGCAGTGGGGTCTTAAAATAGCTGCTTGTAAAGGTGTCAGGGTATGTAGAATCATAGAATTGTTTGGGTTGGAAGAAACCTTTCAGATCCTTGAGTCCAACCGTTCCCCCAGCACTGCCAGGGCACCACTGACCCCTGTCCCTCAGCACCACAGCTCCACGGCTTGG
>WTSP01007798.1:0-21983 GCA_025331215.1 Actenoides lindsayi | reverse complement strand
CCCCTTGAGTTACTAAGTGTTTCACTGGAGATTGCTCTTGTAATTACAGCAGTTGCTTGCATGGAAAAGTAATAGGAAAATATTTAATATATTTTTAGCTGTCCTTTAATGTAATTTAACAACTGGAAACAAGATGAGTCGGTGTTGTACAACCAGCCAGCTCTGCACCAGCAGGCAGTGTAAGGTCATGCCTTTCTAGCCTCTTTAAAGGACAAGACTTTTGATGAAGTGTCAGTTGTCTGATTTCCCAAACACAGGATGCCCTCTGCTGCAGGATTTTCCTACAGGACAGTAAAGTTGCTGAGAGAATTTTATCTATAGGCAGCTTGGTTCCTAATGGCTGTCACTCAAATCTCAGGCCTTTTCCAGGCACTTTTTCCCCCACATTGTTTTTCACTGTTACATATTTTTGCCCAAGGAGCTAGAAAACTTGTCTTTAAAAAAAAAACCCCAACATGTGCTGTTTTCAGCAGTACTAACAGGTAGATCTAATGTTACAGTATGCAAAATAAAAGGGGGAAAGAGGCAGTTGGGTTAATTCCAACTTTCTCATTCAGATCCTTTAGATACATTCTCAATTAATAATTAGTTTAAGGCCCTGGCAGTCAAAGGAAAGAATAAAGCATGTTATTGCTGCAGTCTGGGAAAAGAATGGATGAGGGAGGAGAAAGGTGAAATGAGAAAGAAGAAAAATGAGCTCGTTTATAAAAAAGTAAGCAAGGGTAGGTAAGCAGGTTAATGGCTATCTATTGCAGTTGTCTTCTGTAAAGAAATCCAGGCATCTCTTTTTTTTGGGTTTTGGGGTTTTTTTTTTAAGTCTTGTTCATCCCTGGAAATTGATCATCAGCTACTTACACTTAATTGCACCTAAAGCATTGGCTATGTACAAGAGCTGCCACGTGAACAAGGCAATTGTCAGACTCCTGGTTTCTTCCATGTTGTAATATGGGAGAAGGGGGATTGTTAGAAGAGGGAAAGGAGCCTCCTAAAGACTCATATACGCATGCTGTCTATATTTAAACAGGGAATACAACATCAGTGTGACATTTTTGGAAGATGCAGAGCTTGATGGCAAAAGGCTAGGCAAAGAGTTTCTTAATTGCTTTTAAATATAAAGATGGTAAACTGAAATCTTCCAAGGAATAGTGCTAAATTGTTTCAGTGTTCCTAAATGGAAACTGTTGGGGTCAAACCAGTTGTCACTGTTGTTAAATTTATCATTATGTATGCAATTGTGAGCCAGTGAAAAAGCTATGTGTGTTATTCTGCATGCTAATATCCCAAACAAGTTAGAATAGACATTTCAAAGGAGAGGCTGCTTACAATCTGAAAATGCGAACTGAGTACCAAGTAGTAGAAAAATTATGGAACATCTTAACATTCACTGAAATGAAATATTATTATTGTTAGTCAAGTGCATGAGATGACATCTGGACTGATAAAGACTTTTGCAGCTCCAAGGAGAGGAAATGAAACATTTCAATTAAGAAGAATGGCCAGAATATTTTGGGTGAGGAGGAAATTAGTTTGGAGGGAAAAAAACATTATTTTATTTTTATTTTGGGTGATGTGTTTAGTTGTTTTTTTCCCCCACTGGGCATAAAGGTTTTATTTAATGGATATTCACCAAGAAATGTTTAGGAGGATTGATCAGATTCAGATTGTGCAGCAAATCAGATGAATAGAGACTTTCTTTTTTTGTGACTGCTTATTTTAAGATTGTGCTATCACAAGAGGTGTGGTGCCTCTCACTTCCTGACTACTGATTTCTGTGGATGGGTTACTGCAATTGCATGACCCCATGGTGAGTTGGATCAGCCTGGTGATCTGAGTTGAAAACTAACTCTGGAGGAAAACCAAATGGTTTTCTGTTGGATCAATGACTCAGTGACTCACTGCATGCTCTTAGAGCTGGTACAAAGGAGGAGCTTGGAATAGTGGGGGCTGACTGAGTATGAGATACAAGGGGGCAGGCATGACCGGCCTTTTACCAGCTCGCAGCTGACTGTGAAACTGTCAGGCTAATGTTAACATAAAGAATGCAGAGGGGGTTTGTTTGGTTGTTGTTTTCCTCCTTCTGTACTTCTGTTTTTTCCTAGAGTTTCCTATCTCGTATTTTGTTCCTGTCTTACCAAAAGACACAGATTTTGCTTGAGTCTTATCTCAACCTGACTGGCTAGGTAGCAACAATATACTCCTCACTCAAAATTGTGGTATAACTGAAAGCCAAGGTACTGGGAGACCTTAAAGAGCAAGGTCTCTAGCACATTCTCTGTATTTGAAATGTAACAAGTGTGTACCCTTGTAGAAGCCATATGTGTTGGGTAGAGGTCTGATACCTAAGGATGAGGAGAGATAGGAATGTCTCTCCACATCAGGTGGTAACAAGATAGACTCTCAGGTGTGCAGTAAAACATTGGGGCAACCTCCAAAGTTTGCAGTGCTTCAGCTTTAGGATAACTGGAGACATCCTTTAATCCTATCTAGAATACTGTAGGCATTGTGAGATTCACAAGATGGAGATCCTTTCATGGTTCTCTTCTGCAGATGCTGTCATAGAGATGCCTAATAAAAGGGCAATATGGAACACAGGAGCTTCACCATGAAGATAAGAACCATTTGTAAACTACTTAGGTTCTGTTTTCAAAGTAGTTCATTTTTCCATACCCACTGTTGAGGTTGGAAGAATACAAATGGTAACTGCTGTCCTAGTGGCTTTCTCCAGCCTATATATTTGTTAGCACTATGGATCTTTGCAGGACGCATTTTCTTAGGTCATTAGTATGTTGCCATAAAATATTTTGGGTTTTGAGACGTAGCAGAAGTTGTTTTTCAGAGTGTTATTGCCTTACTCATTTGCATCTTGAATTTATCTTAAATTAGATGTCAGCCTGTTCTAGAAACCATGGGTTTGGATACCTAGATGGTAATAAAGTTTTCAAAATAAAAGAGACTTCAAATTAGGGATTAAAAATAATTTTCCTTTTCAAGCACTATTCCTAAGAGTATAGAAAAATGATCTAACTGAAGTGGCTGTCTCCCATGAGACTTAAATAAATATTCATATTGTCCTTCAAAGTTATGACACCTTGATCTCATAATCAAAGCGTTTCATGTATTTCCTAGGAAAGTTGCCCACTGTGCAAAAGCTCACCATTGCACAACAGGCTGTATTAGAAGCTTTGCAAAAAAGCATCCCCAGTTACATGATCTGTTCTTTATTCTCTTGGATGAATGCTCATTTGAGCCTACTAGATTGGCTGTTTTCAGGTAACTATATAAGGGTGGTGATGATCCTACTCTGACATACAGGGAAAAGCTGAGAGAAGATGGGTTTCTTCAGTATGGAGAAAAAAAAGTGGTGGTATGGAATTAATTGTGGTTTTCAACAACCTAATGGGGGCTATCAAGAAGAAGCCAGACTCTTCTCAGGTATGCACGGCCTTGTACCAGGCAGGTCTAGCCCTATTTTGGGCAGAAGATTGAGTTAGGTGATGTCCAGAGATTTCTTTGAAGCAAAATTTGTTTATGACCATTGGTTTAGAAGTTCCTGTAATTCACACTCAGATTTATCACCAGGGTGATCTAGATCCAAGAGATGCAAGAGTTGCAACTTGTCCATTGAAGTGAAGAGAACTAGAAGGATGAAGACATTTCATTGGTTGTATTTAACTTACCAGTCTGGTTTTGTTTTAAAGCTAAAAAAAAAATAAAATAAATCTTTGCTCTGAGTACTTGGAACGCAGGTTTCGCTGTATAGATCAGGTCATGTGGTTTCTTACATGTATGTCCTTTGACTGGACCTGTGCCAAGATTCATTGGCTTAATTTAGAAGATATGCATGGACAGCTTATGCTATTTTCAGCATCAAAATATACTTGGGAGACAGATGAAGCAGTTTGTTCAAGGCCTTTATTTATCTGTGGAAGGTGAACTATCTCTACTGCTGTAGGTACAATACCTCGTAAGGATATAGGAGATCTTGGTGGGCAATATCAAGAATTCTGCTTGGGACAAAGGATTCTTGAGAAGTAGATGTAGTTTAATGAGCTGGAGCATATCTGATGCAGATCTCTTAGCATAAACAAGCACTGTTAGAAGCAAGGAAATCTGTAAGTCAGGCATATAGCCTAAGCTAATTTTTTCAGACTTTCTTTGTAGTAGAAAGAGGGCAATGTCTCAAAGCTGGATGAAATAAATCCCCCCCCAGTTTTAGAGTGTGGTAGGTGATTGTAAGGCACATGAAAGATTAATTTATGCTGCCTCTCTCTGCTTTCCTTCCAGTGGTTATACATAAGGTAATGCAGGAGATGTTGCTGGTGGTAGCGTTGTCTTTAGCTTTGGGCTATGCCCTTTATCAAACTTAGCGGGTAAGGTTTCAGGGAGTAGGGTTAAATTACATATGTTGATATCTGCTCTCCAATTTGATACTCTGTATGTTTGCCGATTTGAGCCTCTAGAAACAGTTGCTCCATAAAATCCTATTTCAACACCTGAATTAGTAAAAAAACCCCAAAAACCCAACAAAAATTAATCCAGTTCTCTTTACCTTTCATGTTTTGTCTTTTTTGTTTTCATATGTTCTAACTGACAGACTTAAAAAAGAGCAAAATGTAGTTTATTAGGTTGTTGGGGGTGTGAAGTGGTTCCCACTCATGTCACTGAAGTGCAGTGCTCATCAAACAGTGCTCATCAAAACCAGGGAATGTCAGAACGTCATTTGACCCTTACTGTGGGGATTAGTCCCTGGCAGTTATTTCTGTGTGATCTTGTGCTAATCTTGATGATTACATGAGACTGGAGAAACTTTTAAAATTTGGTTAACGTTGGTTGGTAAACCCTGGTTTAAAATAAAACAAACAAACAAAACCCAGGAAATAAAAGTGTTCTTTTGATATGTAGCCTTTAAGAAAGGTCATCCCAGGTTCTTGCTGATGTAGAATCAGGCAGCCGTAGCCAAGCCGTTGCATCTGAGATTGATCATGCCTTGGTAAGTTAATGGTTTCTTTCTAATTACTTGCCTTGTTCATGAAACAGACCAGAAAGTGGTGAGTTTAAACTGTTGAAAGTTGTCAGAAAAGCAGGACTTTGTAATAATCTGCTTTGATGAAGTTTGGGGTCATGTTTCTTAAAATGCCTGGGTAAGAAGGGTTTCTGTGATAGAGATACAGAAGACCTTGAGGTACAAGTACTTTATCCAGGGAAGGTGAATCTGCAGATCAATTGCCAGGGAGAAGGATAAGTGTGGTAATCACTCTGCAGGTGGGCTGGTTTGCCCTTCAGTTTGGCATTCTGTGCACAGCTTCATTCTATTAGGTAATATCACAGTCGGCACACTAATAATTTATTTTCTATTTCCTTTGACTTCGGTGCAAAGAATGTTCCTGATGTTAACTTCATTCTTCCTTGATGTTTTTAATTTTAGGGGGGGTATCAAACTACCATAGGCTTTCTTGCACTGCAATTTTGAATTGGCATGTGGAAGACTGCCACAAAACCACAGGGACATTTCAGCCCTGTGCTCAAGTGTCACAACCTTCCAGTTGGTTTTGCTCTGATCGGAATTTTATTCGAACTAGTAAATGTAGTTGAATCTAGAACTTCCTTGTCTGTACCCTTTAAATTTTGAACAGCTCGGATGTAAGTCAATGACAGCTGATGTTTTGGTTTTCATGTGACCTTAATTTCTCCTCTTTCTCTTCACTGTTTCCCTCAGAACTCAGTTTCATCAGCCTCTGTGAACTTAGGCAAATACCATTTTTGTATTCCCTTGGAAATCTCTTGGTTTCTTTAAATTGTAATAGTTCCTCTGCCTTGATGTTTTAATATGTATCATACCTGTGGCTTTTCTTTTTTTTTCTTTTTTTCTTTTTTTTTTTTCTTTTTTTTTTTTGTTCAATGCATAACTTCATATTTTTCAACTTAGAGTTAAAAGTAGTCATCCTGGAGCTACAGAAAAATCAATGAGAAGCCTGTACTTAGGCTGAGAACCCCTGCAGAAAGCTTTGATTAGAGAAAAGCTTTAGATCTGACTCTTATACACAATTGTCCATCAGGTGGCCAGTCATTTTGGCATCTACTACTATATACCACAGATGCTAGAAATGGAAAAAGGTCTATTACATCATGTAGTTCATCTTCCAAAGTATGTATATAGTTACTTCAACAGAGACACAGCTCTTCATGCTTGTTTTTTTTTGTTGAAGACTGTTGTCCTGCAAGAAGCCACTTCTAGTTTTAATTTTGCCGTGTTTTTTGATCTGATTGCTTTTTATGACCACTAATTTTTAATAACTTTAAAGGCTGAAGACTAGACTGCTTTCAGGATGAATGTATTAATTGACAGGTGTCCTGAAGTTCCAGGTTCTTGGCAGTGGTCCAGAATGACAGAGCAGTAATGATTTTGAAACTGCCATTCCTTCCTGAAAGGATTGGAGGTGAAAGGATTGGAGGAAATCTGTGAAGTTATCAACTACTACTTGCTTCTAACAGATTGTGAGAAGATCATTATGACATCGAATTACTTGAGATTACCTCCACTATGCAGAATGTTTGGGGTGTTTTAAAATTCTTTTTACATGCTGTCTTAGAGTTCACACCAAATTTTTTTTCTTTTCTTGATGTTCTTGATGGTTACTCTGAGGATTTGAGGAAGGGATCATATTCCTCTCTCTATGTGGTGTAACTAGAACAGCTATTTAAGTGTTCTCTGGAACCCATTTACCCTGTCTGTCAGTTGCTGCTTAGTTCAGTGGTAATGCTTTTATGTAAATCACAGAGCAATACTTCTGACTTGTGACAAAATTGGGCTGAATTTAAGGGACTGAAACACTTGATCCTGAAATAAAAATGTCTTGCGGAATCAAAGGTAGAAGGTTATAAAAGCTTCAACTTTTAAAAAGTGTGTTATGCTGACATATGTGTATGTATAAATTGAATTAGCTGTGATACTCCTACAATGGGGAACTTCCCATTGATTCTAAAGAATTTTGGGAAAGCTGGCACACATGAAATATTTCCTCACAGTTTGCAGGCTGTTTGGTAAGATTGGTCCAGTGTTCTTTGATACCTTTTTGCAGCAGGCTACAATTTCTGTGTTTCTCTAAGCTCTTCATCTGTTCTTAGAGTATTTGGAATTGATGTCTGATGGGGAGGGAAGCAGATGCTTTCCTTTTACTTCCTTCCAAGTCATTTCTTAATTGAAGTAGTTACTTCTGTGGCTAGGAAATATGGACACTTTATAGGGATCTAATAGTGTTCTTAATGATTTAGATTGCTGTTAAGGCTTCTGTGAAAGATTCTGTCCTAACCTTGGCTTATTTTAACCACATAACAAATATGAATTTCTTTTTTTTTTTTTCTGTTCAAATAAAAACAACCCTCCCTTTTCCGCCCCTCCCTCCTTTAGCGTACAGACCTTTTGCCACCTGATACTTTGGTGATGGATCTTTCACTTTGATTTTATTATTCAAATATTTAAAGAAAATAATTATGAAAGCCTCTCATCTTTCATATAGGAGCAAGTCATCTGGTTTTTTTTTTATTGGTTTTTATTTTGGTTTGTTTTTCATGAAAATACGGGCTTTTGTGATGCTGACCAAGGGAAGATTAATAAATTGTGGCTTTTGTTTGTGTCTCTCAGTTTTCAGCCTAGAGAGTAAGCTTGTGTCACTTTGCTCTGTCATAAATACTGTGTTAAATTACAGCCATTTTTTTTAAGAAACTGTTTGATTTTTTGCCAGGGATTCCTGAGCCATCTAGTAATAGTTTCAGGGATCCTATTCCTTCTCTGAAAATCAGTGCCAATTTTGGACTGTGCAGCTGTCCCAGTTTCCTTTTCATTAATTTTCACTGCAGGAATAAATGTTTGTTGTCTGATGTTTATTATATTAGCTTATGTAAAGTCAGTTATTTCCTTCTCCACATAGATCTTGCTTCACTTTTTTTTTTTCTCCTTAAAATGGGTAAAAGAATAAATCTGTCAGAGGAGATCTGCGTGGTAAAGCAGTATGAAGTGGTATTTGACTATTCCAGAAATGATCCTTCTGTTATTCCATACAGTACTGCATAGCTTTTGGCTCAGCTGGTCTGCATAATAGGGGAGAGCCTCCCTGCTAAGCCAAGCAACTCCTTTTTGCTTCGAAGAGCATGTGAAACATGCATGGCAATAGATTATCGCAATTATCAAGTATCAGTACTGACTTAGTATTTGTCCCTGGCCTTTTCCATCTTAACTTAAGGAAAGCCTGTTTTGTGACTGCCTTTCTGGCCCTCTCTCTGAGAGGAACTGGAGTTAATAGTTTATTAATAGTTTGTGTTGTACGTAGAACATGACAGGCTTGTTACATGCTCTTGAGCATAAGGGGTTTTTTTGGTGATTTTATGTAATGTGATACTTCTTTTGCCATTTCAGCTCTTCAGACAGCCAGTGTTGTAAGCAGGAATCATTAGTGGTGTTTGGATTTTTACCGTCTGATTAGTTTTTCTTAAGTGTAAAAGAAAAAACAAACAACAACCAACCAAACAACTAAAAAAAAATATCAAAAATTCTGCATAACATTGGAGGTGTTGTTTTTTCTCTTTAATTTGCAATATCTGTGTCATGGCCAATAGCTGTTTTGGAAAGACAGTTACCCACCATAAAGAGACCAGTAGCTGCACTTGTTCTATGGGAAGAAGACTTGGAGATCTCTGAGGTTCTGAGCTGTTGCAGTGAATGCTGGGGGAGATGGAGTTTGGGAAAAGCTGAGTTAATATGCATACCCATAATGAAAGAACTCCTTTACATGTTTTGCTTTTAACAGCTTTTTAAATGCAGTGGGCACGAGTGCTTAAATGTTAAAGTCAGCTGTACTTAAAAAGTGTTTGGAAACAAGAGTAGCATGAGCTGCAAATAGATGTTCCTAGAGAGCAAGTAATTGGTTTCCTTTTTATTATTTTATTTCTGGTTTTGCCTTTCCTGTTTTTCACATTTCTTCCCAGATAAGTACTTGAATCATCCTTTTTGGTGTGTGCCTACTTGGGGATGGGGGTGGAATGAAGGGAAGAATGGTATTGCCCGTTGGCAGTTCAAAGGGAGATAAATTGTCAAAAAGTATTAGCAACTTGTCTGATAACTGCAAAGCCTTGAAGCTGAAGCCTGGAGAAGACCCATGAAAACGACTTTCACCTCAGCATTTAGTTCAGTCACTGTGTAAGAAGTTCAACGTCCAGAATAAATAAAACAATCTGGAGAAGATAGCTGTGAGTCTTCAAGTCACAAAATTGACCTGAAAACAGTGAATGCTCAGAACTGGTGAAGAGAGATACTGTGTCACACTGAAGGGCAAGCAACAGGAACCTTTGTGTCCAAAAGTGTGCAACAAGTGAAGAAAGTTTGGGTAATTAGTTCTATTCTGTACATACAATTAGAACAGCAAAAAAATTGTTGAGCTCTCTATAAGTCAAACTTAAGAGTCAATGTCTGCAAATTTAAACAAATCCTTTTTTACTGGGGGCTGAGATGGAAGCATCAGCTGCCTTCCTCTGCTGCACCTGGTACTTCCATGGCACATCCCTGGACTTCCTGGAAAAAAAGTGTAGATGGGCTACGTGTGAAGTCTGTGCATTAGAGTAAGAATCACTGCTTGACAAGGTTTGGGTTTTGGTTTTGTGTTTGGGGTTTGGTTTTTTTTCTTTGCTTTCTTCCTACAGAAGAGAGCAGCTGGATAAGATCTGTGGAAGTCATACTTCCAACTCTGCTCCTTTTTTGCTGATGCCTTGTGTTGAACTCTTCCTGGAGGATGAAATGTCTCTTGGCACATTTGTTGCCATCTGCTGTTTGCTTCTGTTGATAAGGCTTAGTTAGCACTTTTCCTAGGAAAGTGCATGGGAAAACTGCTCCATTTACCTGTTGCTGTGGGACTAGGCAGGCCCTGATCTGAATGTTTTCCAGCTGGTACATATCATTACTGTTTCAGATGACTAACATGAAAAATGATAATTGAAGCTACAAGCCTATTGCGTAGTAAGCTTTAATTAGTTAAACTGCTTCGTATTCGTTTACTGTTGGTGCTAATGCTCTTGAAATTAATTGCCGGTAAACGGGGTTCAAAGTTTATATGCAATCATTGCTGTTATAATGTGCAATATTACTGGGTAACTTGGCTTATTAGGTGCTTTCATTCTTGATTATTGCTGCGAGTTAACAAGGCCAGAGTAATTATCTCATAAACAATAGCCTTGCTCGCAAGACAGATGTGGCCAGACCCTTCCCGTGGAGTTTGAGTGCCCCGCTGTATTCTGGTAAATAGGTGAGGGAAGGTGATCTAAGTATGTCACCCAGCAGCAGATGGGGAAGATTTTTAGAAAGTGGGATAGCACACTTTCAGATCTTTTGTTATGCTAATAAAGTTTTTGTGTGAGAAGGATAGCAATGTCAATAGCTGTAATCTATCAATGAGAGCAATCCCTGGCATGTGCAAGCCATCAAAGCAAACACAGAATGCCTTTGTATGCATAGCTGGACAGTATAAACCAGTTGCTACCAGGAGTGAAGGTCATCTCTCATTTTCCTAGAATAGACTAAATATCCAGCACACACATTCATTAAACCTTTTTTTTTGAACAGAAGTTGTGATTTGGTTAAAATGGAAAATTCAGAGTGATGGGAATTGCTAGACTTCCATAGAAATTTAAACCCTAAATAGTTCTTTTGTGTGCCACTGGTGTACTACAGTGTGGTTTATATCAGCTACAAGTGTCTGATAGAAGAAATAATAAATTTACTGGGTGAGTATTATCTAGTAGGTGTAAAGCATTATTAAGTAATACATAATTAACACCTAAGCAGATATTTAACACCTCAGCTCATATTGAAAATGGTAGGGCTTATATCAAAAGTTAGTTAAAAGTGAAGATGACTTTCTTGAGTGGAAAAAGGGAAAATTACAATGGTGTAACTGTGGAATAGCAGTATGACTAAGCAGTGCCAGTTGAATCTCTTGTTGGTCCGTCTCCAGAGTGCCATCAGGAAAAAGTTCAAGTGCTGAATCTCTAGATTTTTAAGTGTCTTGATCCAGGTTCTGATACTATTTTAAGTCCCTCTTTGCAGCCGGCATGCAAATCTTTATTTAGGACCATTTTTCAGGAACTGCACACAGCAGGTCAGGTATTTATTGCATCCCAAGAAACTTCTGTTTTCAGGAATGAAAAAGCTTTACTAGATCTCCTTAATTTTCTCATTCTGTAACTTACATTCTTAAAGTGGGTATTGAGAAGAAGTTTAAAAGATTAAGGAGTGTACTTTGTGCATGGATGTGTCTCATATATGAATTTTGAAGATGTCACTGTTTCAAGTGAAAAGGGTGGACAACTACTTTGCATGCTAGGTTGCTTAATATGTTTTATTAGAAGCATCTGTGGGATTTTTCACTGGATGGTTCTTTGTAGCTATAGTGATTTTGCTCTTTTAGAGTAGTATCAGCTTACAAGTTAGAATCTGGAGTATGTGGAGGCATTATAAAGACTTTAAATGCTGACGCGTATGCAGTGGGTCAACTGCATAGGGATAGTTCTGAAGTCAGGATTTAATTTGTTTTTTTTAAGCTAAGGTATTAAACTTGCTGTTTAGGGATTTTTTTTTTTTATTCTAATCTTTAGTATCTACAGTTATGACACTTAATTCTCTTCTGTAAAAGATTGTAGTTGCTCAGAATCAAAAAGATGAGTGCAGAAGAAAAACTGCTGTCATGACATTCTCATACCCATTACTCTTCAGGTGAGGAGTTACAAATGTGGAAATACAGGGCACTGCAGCTTAATTTGTGTGCAGCCTGTGAAGATGTAGAGAAACCTAAGTGCCCATTTCCATTGTTTTCCTTACTTACTGAAAAGGGTAAAAGTAAGAATACTTTGTTAAATCATTACACTGTAGATGTGATGCTTCTAATGGTGTCTATCAAATGCATCTATTTGATAACATAGAGGGTTCCTTAGCAGTGGATTCATCTTGGTATTTCTACCTCAAACCCAAGTTTCTGTGTTTGAATCTGCTAAAATTGTTGGTGTCATGTGTCTAATAACCCACCTGCTTGAATAATGATAAAGCCTCCTACTTAGTCTGTCTACCTCAAGGGAATAATTGAGCAGCCATCGTGACAATACTCCTCTGAGCCAACAAAATATTTTTTTCCCCAGGAGTTCCCTTTTGAAACAAATTATTTGTAAGGCAATAGTGATAAGGGCCCTCAAATGAGGCTCGATGAATAGAATAAGAAACATCTATCTCAAACTGTCTGTCATGGCCAGTGAATTTTAAAAAAGAAGAAACAGACAGACAAACCAAAACCCACAACTTCACCATATTTAAAAGGGAGATGGATATCCTTACAAATAGGATTATATGGAGTGTGTTTTCATGGGGCTGGACTTGATGAGTCAGTCCTGGGTTTCCTAACAGGCCTTTTTGCCATGCGATAGACCGCAGGCCGCTTCAGTTTTGCTTCATGAAGTCTTGAAGCAGTTGTGTTGTTTGGGTTTTCTGCTGTGGGAGAGACCATTGCCAGTCAGAGGAGCTAAGAACCAAATTTTTTTAGAAGTCAGATGTCCCAAATATGTGTGCTTCGGCTCGACATCTGTAATTTTTGTCTTCCTTCTCTCTCCTTCTCATTGTCTTGCAAGTCCTCTTACGTGACCCGTTTCTTGTGCTTCTTGGTGCAGATTCAGGGTTGCTGCAGTTGGCAGCGTCAATGAGCCGTGTTTCAGTTCTTTAACTTTGTGGCAACTTTGTTGCATAGAGGTGGTGGCAGACTTCCCGTTATTTGTGTTAAATCCAGATCATATGCCTTGTTTCTAAAAATTACGCTGTCACTCAACCTGAAGTTAAAGAGTTGAAGTAGACACTATTTAGTAAAATTTTACAGGTGCTGTGCAATACAGGAAGGTCATTGAGGAGTCACTTCAGTCTTCTGACAGACTGAAATCTTTTAATTTGTGACAGATGAATTGGATAGATTTTAAATAAATTGGATATAAAGTTTTTAAGACCAGGCTGGATGGGGCTCTGAGCAACCTGCTCTAATGGGAGGTGTCCCTGCCCATGGCAGGGGGGTTGGAACTGAATGATCTTTAAGGTCTCTTCCAACCCTGACAATTCTGATTCTATGATATCTTTGATAAAGGTAATTCTGTGTAGTTGTAAGGAATCATGTGTGCTTGGCCAGAGAGGAACACTGTATTGCCTGTATGGCACGACATAAAAGTATTTGTACTTAAAAATCGGTGCTCAATAATCCCTTAGATTGGACCTTTCAATATTTACCTTGTTTAATGCTCAGAGGATTCTTTGTTCATGTACTGGATGTTTCTAAGAGGTTTCCTGTAATTCCTTCCCAGGTGTGCAGGATCTGATATCTTTAGTTTGTTTTAAGTTAGTTGTTTGCTATAGTCCACATCTCTGTAAAGCATTGTGCAAGGAGAAAGGGGTGCTTCCCTTAGAATCATAGAATAGTTTCAGCTAGAAGAGACCTTCAAGATCATCAAGTCCAACCTTATTCCTAGCCATATCAAAACTCACTAGACCGTGTCCCTAAGCCCGACATCTAACTGGCTCTAACTGGCGGTGACTCCACCACCTCACTGGGCAGGCCATTCCAATGCCTGACAACCCTTGTCTCACTTCACTCTTCAAATGTTTACTGTTTATTATGTAGTTACAACTCTGATCATCAGTTTGTCTTGTCTTTTTCTTCAGACCAGACTGGCTCTTAGGAGGGATCAAATTACCTGTGCTATAACTAATTTCACCTTTGAATATGTTAGGAAATTTTGTATGCTTTTTATATTTTCTGGTTTCTGCATAGTACCTCATGTCATGAATTTTTGGAGTGATTAAATAAATTTTCAAAACAGAAAAATTCCTGATGGAGTAAACAGAAATATCTTAACATTTAGGAATCCTTGTAGGTTTTGACTGTTTTAATGCTTGCTGCCAAGTTGCCTGTTTTTCAGGCTCTGAGGTGAAGTAGGCGGTTGTGACCAGAATATACGTTGGGCTGCAACCTGTTGAGATAAGCTTTCTTGCACAAGCTAGGGAATACTTTGGAGGTGTACATTGGAGACCTAAGAGCCTTTGCTGTTGGGCTGATTCAGGTTTTTCTGGGTAGCAGATACGCCCTTGTGAAGAAGGGTAAATTGCAAGATGGGCACCCTGTGACATGGGTGGCTGAGTGCTGTGTCATGACTGAAGACTATGTTGTTCCACTGCAGTGGGCACAGCTGTCCCTGATGTAGCAAGGTGTGTCTTGTGGGTGTAGTGATTGGCCTGATGCTTTTGCTGATGAGCAGCAAAGCATTATTACACCAATGCCTGAACCCCCGAGAGTCCCAGGGAGTTATTACAATCTTCTCCTTTTTTAAGACTGTTAATACTGAGAAAATGGGTGAGTTGAAGATGGTGTGTTCTTCAGGCCTTTCTTCTTGTCTGTAGCTCAAAGTAGTAATGCTCATATCCCCACGAATCTCAGACTTTTGGGGGATGTTGGATCTATTGCTAAACTATTAATAAATGTGAATCAAATGTCTTTCCCTCATGCAATATTATTTATCACAATTCTGAGTGATTGCTTAAAAAGTACTACTTACAGGCATTTGCTCGTTATATTCCTTGCATGGAAGAATGCTGAGCTTTTGATATGCTTCTAACACATCCTTCTGAACTGACAAGACGGGCTTTGGGATTAATATGTGACTTGCATAGGTATTACTATAGCATCACAGTGTGTTTGTATATTTCTTAATGTAAAATAGCTTGTATAACTATTGGACTCATTCAATTTTAATTTGCAGAAGTGTGGAACAGAAAATACTTCATGTTGATCTCTGTGCTTCAGTGGCTTTGTGGACAGTATGTGTGCATATCAAAACCCAATTGCCTAGTAGCTAGTATGAAAATAGCAATCTTGAATGTGTGAGTGAAATTATGACTTCTCATAGAGCTCTGCTTTTGTTTGGACTGTGTTGCCATTTACATTATCAGTACATAGTATGACACAGTGTATAACTGGCTTTGCTAGATAAAACAATATGCCAGTTGGATTCAGCTCCAGTGAGGACAACTCATTTCCTTTAAAAAGTCTTAATATACAAATTGACTTTATTAATTAAAAAATACCCCAAACCCCAATCCCTACACGCATCAAACCTGTATGATGGAAGTGGCTGAGAACAAATGATTGACAATCTGAAGTAAAAAAAAACCCTGCAGTATATAAAGAATGAAAGGTGTTTGCTTGCCCACGTCAAACCACATGCTTGCTGTATCTTTGGAAAACCCTAGAATCAACATACGTTACAATTTTGCTGCAGACAGGTCACTGGGGATGGCATGTGCGTGAGCAGTTCTGCCTGTGAAGTAGGTCAGACTTGTCCAGGAGACTGTGTCTGTCTTCTGCATCCTCAGTCTGACCACCCTAGTTTCTCCATAGCCAGCCTGACCACAGAGGCATGGAGAGAGGGGCCTTGTGGAGCCCAGGCGTGGTCAAGTTATACTTCTTGTAATTGTAGTCCTTCAGATGCTCTTTGTGCTTTGCTTCAGGTTCCAGTGTATTTCTGTTAAGCTACTAAAAACTAGGAGTGGCCTGGGTGAGGCCTCATTCAAGAGTCATAGGGGCCTGAGTGCCTGAGCACGGTTCAGAAAAAAAGAAAACAAAGGGGCTGTGTCAGGTAGTCAAAATCTAGAACAAAGTTGTTCTAATTTATTTTTTTTTTCCTCCTTCCAATTTGATTCTCTCCTTTTACCATGGCATACTTTAGTCAAGCATTGACTCTTGCGGTGATGCTTTGACTTGTATGTATAAACGTATTGCTATAGGGTAATGTAGACATGTCACTGTAGTATATGATTTTCTGGATGCTATTTATTTGACACTGGTTTTTTGGGGGTAGGTCTTCTATGGTTCTGCTGTTGTTTTCAGTGTTCAAAGTATTAAAAAAGAATAAATAGATAAAGGAGTAATATAAGAGCTGAAGAAACAGAAAACAACATGTGTAATAGTTACGGGGGGAGCCAAAACATCCTCATATATCTCCTTAATGGGCAAAAAAAGATGCCAATGACTCCAAAGGGTGGGATTTATTGTAATGGAGATGCCTTTTGGAACAGGTATTACATACGTTTACATGTGTCAGAATAATAGAGGCATATGTTACAACTGGATTTTGTTTCTTGCTATCCTTCTTTCCTTATAAATTCCTGTTTGTTTTAATAGCTCTCTTCCTTCTTCCCTCCCCCCCCCCTAAAGTGTTAGATATCTTCACTGCCAAAGTATCCACGTTCTGCATTTCCGGTCACTTCCCAAATTTATCATCACCACTGCTCTTGTTTTTTGGCCTCTCTACTTGAATACGAATGTTGATCTATATCAAAGTGGGAGTCTGGAATTAAGTTCCCAAAGCTGTCCTGTAAAATTCAACTCTAACACCTGTTTTAATAAAAAGTGGGGTGTGGGGGGTAGGTGAGGAGGGGATGCCAGAGGCCAAGGGGGGAGGACAGACTGCGGGTGAACTCTAGGACGATGCAGATGCCAGCCAGAAGCATCCACCTGGCTGCTCCAGACTGGTTTTGATTTCAAGAGGACGAAAGTGGGAGTTACTGGCCGGACTGTGGTTTGCTTTCTGTCTAAACTAAACAGAATCACAGAATGTTAGGGGTTGGAAGGGACCTTGAAAGATCTTCTAGTCCAATTCCCCTGTCAGAGCAGGGTCACCTAGATTAGGTCACATAAGAACGTGTCCAGGTGGGTTTTGAATGCCTCCAGAGAAGGAGACTCCGCAACCCCCCATGGCAGCCTGTTTTGGTGCTCTGTCACCCTCACCAAGAAAAAATTTCTCCTTATGTTTACATGGAACCTCCTATGTTCCAGCTCACACCCGTTGCCCCTTGCCCTGTCATTGGACGTCACTGAGAAGAGCCTGGCTCCATCCTCCTGACACTCACCCTTGACATATTGATAAACATTTCCGAGGCCACCCCTCAGTCTCCTCCAAGCTAGAGCCCCAGCTCCCTCAGCCTTTCCTCATAATGGAGATGTTTCACTCCATCATCTTTGTGGCTCTGCGCTGGATGGTGGGGCTGTTTTCTTCCTGGAAAGGAAGGACCTGCTTTTCCCTGGAGGAAGGGAGGGATGTTGTTCTGGGTCTATAAGGATGCTCCAGCCGCGCATGGTGGTTGTCGATTGCTGAGCCGTACCCAGCAGCACATCCTCCGCCAGGGCTCCTTTTATTCTTGCTTTGCGCTGCTCCTCCAGCCCAGCCGAGGTGTTGGATGCAGATCCTTAATGAACTAATGAATGCAGCACTTGTGGCTTGTTGCTGTCGGAGCAGAAGGCTGAGATGACTTACACCACTGCATGAAAGATTGCGCAGCGTCTTTCGTTGACGTCTTTCTCTGTAGGCGGGCTTTTTATTGTTTTTCCAAGTGTTCCCGTCATCCGTCTGTGTGTAGACGTTTGAGCTGTATGCTGCTGCTTACCCTGTTGTTTCGGGGTGTGATTTCCTAGCTCTTTCCCTACTACACACTAGACAGGCTGGAGTGTCCTTGAACCTGCCCTCCCCTTTCTAAAGAGAAGAATGAGAAGCCTTTAAGCAGCTTAAGTGTCGGCCTTGTCGCAGCTGACAGGAAACCGATCTGCCGCTTGGCCCCGCGTGGTGCGGCCTGACTTGCCGGTGGCATGCGCCTGGGGTGTGCAAGCCTTGTGAGGGCTGGGGGGTGCGCACCATAGGTCCCCTCTGTGCCCCGGCGAGGTGGATTTCAGCTGTGGACATGGTCGGAAATTGCTGTCTGTCCCAAAACGTTGCGGCCGTTTGCCACAGCTGTCTGTCCTGTCAAAACAGTGGCTGGTCTCGGGGTTAAAGGTTGATGAAAACTGTTGCTAACTTGAGATGATTGATGTTGGAAAAGCTAATTAGTGAGCAGGGGCACTTAATTTGATCACAGGTAGTGAGTGTAGTTGCTCTTCCAGGTTTTGAAGAACTTTCCTGAGGAGCCACCCATGTTACCAGCTTCTTTCTTTTTAATTCACGTAGGGCTGTATTTTCAGTGGATTACTTCCAGGAGGAAAGACAGGGTAAATTAAAAAGCAACACTTGAATTTAATTCTGAAGGACTCCTGTGTGATCTCCGAAGGCTGTCAGGGTTGTTTTCGCTTACAGATGGACGTTTCAGATACCCTGGTGAAATTTTCAAATGAAATACCTTACGATAGGGTTAGGAGCTCATCAGTCGTGCTCCGTGATGGGAGATGCTCTCTGTGTAAAGGCAAAAGAGGAGTGTTAAAAGCGTATTCTGGTAACATTACTTTGGCTTATTCAATTGCTGATGACAAGACAATGTGTTTCCACTTTGGTCCGTGCTGATGAAGTGTAATATAATTATTTGTATTAGACACCAGCCACCTGTTAATATCGTTCTTCTAAAGGTCATTGTGTGGTGCCTTGCTGTCTGAATGTAATGGCCCTGTATCAGGTTTGTTGGTCACTCTTTTGTGTGACACCGGACAAGTGTTTGTGGGGAAAGAATGTGAACCCGATACTCTGATGCCGGGGGAAGAAGAGAGGACTGGGGGAGAGGGGACGACCAGGGACGGGCCCCACTTGTGCTGCTGTTGGGTCACCAGGCTAGGGCTGGAAAACAAGCAGCTTTATTCTGAGGTGCTTTCATCTAACGTAGCCCTTGTTTGGTTAAAAAAACCCAAAACAAAACAAAACCAACTATTTCCCAAGTGAAGCAGACTGATGTCTATAATCCTAACTTATTGGTACTCCAGGATGCTTAGTGTCACTGTGTTCCTGACCTGGGCTGTAAAGGAGAGAAGGGTAGGGGGTGCTGCTCAACTGTCTGTCTGGCCTCCTAATACCATGAAAAGAAAGTGAGGTGATGATAATGTAATTGTGCCTTATGACAACGGGTAGATGTTTGATAAGTTATTTTTAAACATATGGTGTTGGCAGTTAACCTTAATCCTGGTGTTGGATTCATTTATTAATGTCTGTACAGTGACCTGAAAATGCAAAGCACTATATCATTGAGAAATGTTGACCTTGTTATGTGACAATTTTTAATTAATTTTGCTGAATATAAGGGTGGTGTGCATTTAACTTGAACTTTCGGTCTTCTCACCTGACCCAGTATTAGCTTTCAGAAGTGGGGGACAGGTAGGACTTGTGCATTAACTTCTTCCGTGTCTATATTCAGTGGATGGAGCAGATGCAAGTGACTGCTGCTGCAGGGGCTCAGCTGAATGACTTTGTTTTCAAATTTCCAGAAAATGAAAGCTTTAGCTGCCAAAAGAACAAAACAAAGCACCTGGTTTACCACATGGTGTAGGACATTCCAGCACTTGCAAAGAGGGAGGGTTGGCTTTAAGCCATCTATATTCCAGTGTCATTAGTAACTGCTACTAACTGTTGGATTGAATTGCTGGCTGAGAAAGAGCAAGAGCTTTTAGCATCTTCTCTGCAATTGTAAAGAGTCGTATGAAAAACTCCATTACTGCCAATTTTTTAAGGCGTAAGGGTCTCGCTTTTATCAGTTGCATATTTATTGGTTCAAACCATTTGAGCTTCATTATGCGCATGTAGATATCTCGTTGTGTTTGAAATGGGTCATTAGGGTCTTCAAGCATTCTGGCTTTATAAAAATCTAATTGATTATTTCTGCCATGAAGGAGTTAATGAAGGATCACTCGTGGCTTTTAATTTTCAGCTAATTAAAAAGAATGTCTGTTTTTGCCTTGGCACTCAGAGTTAAAAGTGCCAAATATAGGATTTTTTTGTGTGAGTTGAAGGGTGAGGAGGAGGGGGAAAAGTTACATGTAAATCATTTAGCCATTAACCTAATGTGGTGGATTTATAAATCCTATTACTATAAGCCCTTTTCATTTCCACTGAGGCCTGACGTGTGCTTGATCCTCCTAATGTAAAATTCATTCTGTCTAAGTGATTACTGAAGTAAGACACTTTTAGTCAATTTTAATCAGATTGTGTGAAACTTGCTTGAACACTAATGTTAAGTAAGACATGGACACAGTTTGGCCATGTCTTAATTAGCCTTACAAATCAGTTAGACTAGGAATCAATCAGTGAGCCAAATCTGTGAACCCTTTGACACCTAAAGCTTTCTGTGGGGAGAAAAATCTATGCTGAGGGCTGAAAATACAGGTCTGGAAAGCAAGATTAAGATTGTAATTTGTGTTCTTGGTTTATGGTATGCTTGGCAGTTCCTCACAGTGTGCAGGTCCTTTATGATGCAGCCTTCATCGGTGTTTCAGAGTTGAGGCCAGTGGGGTGCTTCCTGTAGCCCATCATAAATTCCTGTCTCCACAGCAGGAGCAGCAATTGGTGTATTTTTTTGAAGCTGCTTCTGCTCCACGATACATCTGTTATTTTGGCAGAGGGGGGCGAGGGACAGTTTATCTTAAAACGTTGTAGCTTCCTCCTTTTAAGCGTTCACTGGGAACTACTGACTTGGATTCACAGGACATCTACGCTTCTTGGGTATAGCTGTCCCTGATTTTCCTACAGGGAGACATTAGCATGGAGGATGTCTGCCTCACAAACCGCTCAAATGTTGCTTGCTGTTGGAATCAGAGGTGGGTTTTGTGAAATGTCATCCTTTGAAAGACAAATAAAGAGTTTGCTAGTTGTAATGTTTCTCCTGAATCATTGCTTTTTAAGTTGGTTTGGCTCTGGCATACATGAGCCTCAAACTGACTTTCACTCCATGGTAGTTTACCCAGTTTTTGAAGACTTATAACTACCCAGCATATTTACTATTCTCATTGTGTAGAATTTCTGTATTGGTAACAACTTTTGGTATTTTCTTTTAATATGTGAACCATTTCCTTTTATTACCAAGGTATTTGGAAAACTTGTCATGTCCTTGAAGGATCCAGTAGAAGTCTTTGCTGGTCATTTTTCTTTCCTCCTGTTGCTTCTGGTGCCTTCTACAGCGCAGTGAAAAGCCTTAGGAGAAAAGGCTGCTTGCAGTATATGAAAATAAAAATGTTTAATACTAGAGACAGCAGATGTTCTCTTGAAGTAAGCTACATTTTTTTTGTAGAAATGCCAACTGCATGTGCATTGTGGCAGTGCCAGGGGACATGACCCGGTGACCTGGTGGAAAACAGGCCTATTGTAAATAACCAGCTTAGACCGGGGATTTTGTTTTGCTCTTGTAGAAAAAATACCTGCATGATGATTTTGTTTAAACTTGGAATTTCAACCACCATCAGTGTCAGCAAACTCTTTTCAGAAGTCACTTGAAGTCTGTATGGCGCGGGCTTCGTAAGTCATTTTTATTGCTCAACTTCCAGGCAATTAAAGTGTCTTTTCTCCTCTATCTAACCTGTTTAATTACCTCTCTCTGTTAGGGTGAGTGCACCTCATTTAGTCAGATGTTACTTAGTTGATGATATGACTAGAAGCACATGTGGAAGAGAGCAGGGAGCATATTTCTTGCTTGATCTGAATGCGTCTTTGTATTACGTTTTCACTTTTGTACAGTGACTGTTGGTCTGCCAGGTGTGCCTTTTTGAATGAAAATGAGAACCTTCTTTAGTGTAGAACTCTTACTGTGTGGTTGGGATGAGGCTCATTTGAAACGCTTTGAAATTAGATGTTAATTACCTTTCTCATCTACTGGATAATCTTCTGTACTTTAACCAAATAAGGATAATCTTCTATCCTTTAATCAAATAAATATTCAAATACTTTGAATTTGCCATATTTCATCTTTGTGACAGTTTTTTTATGTGATGGATTGTAGTAGAGCAACTGCTCTTGAAAAGGGAGAGCTGAAACAGAAAAATTGTTGTTCAGGTGGATGGGACGTCTGCTCCGTTATAGACACGTAGCTAATCTTAATAACTAATCTTGGTAGGCTAGTAGATGAACTGCCAAGGTTCCCTTCAGCCTCTGTTCCACAACATCTGTCATCCCCCCCCCCC
>WTSP01007797.1:0-13874 GCA_025331215.1 Actenoides lindsayi | reverse complement strand
GCGGACACGGCCTTGGTGATCAGCTCGGTGACGCTGGGGCCCGCGGGCTTGCGGGCTTTGGAAGCGGCCGCCGCTTTTTTCGGCTTCTTGGCGGCTGCCTTGGCGGCGGGGGCCGCGACAGCGGGAGCGGCGGCGGGAGCGGTCTCCGACATCGTTGCAGAGACTTCTTCCTAATCAAAAGAAAGTAATTGGGCTACAGTAACCCCGATGCCTGAATTTATAGCGAAGCGGTGATCTGTGATTGGTGCTTTGCAGAGCCCGCCTAACTGTTAGGCAGGAAGAGCTTTTCGTCCTCCGAGTCTGTGTTTCTTCGGAGTTATAAATTCATATTTTTTGTAAAATGCGTGCCATGAAATCACCCCAGTTTCTTCGGGGAGTGAAGAGAAGACGGTGGACTTTCATTCGGGGGAGTTTCTTGCTGTTGGGACCCCAGATGAGAGAGAAAAGATGTGTTTAACGCCGCGTTGTGAAGCCAGAGAGACCCCGGGAACGGCAAACTTTTGTTTTTCCTTCTAAATTAAAATAAAACCCGTAGATAAAAAGTCTCTCCTGTATTGCAGGCTTATTCTTTAGGGGGTTTTCTCCAGATTAGGATAGAAACCGAGGGGGTAGCTTCAGTATTTTTCTCGTAAATTGATTTCAAAGAGAAGGAAGTAACACAATTTCATGGCTGAGCTTTGAATATGGATAAAGATTCGGCTCCCTTACTCGTATCTTTAACTATTAAGGATACAGTATTTCTACAGATTTTTATGTTTTGGGAAAATAAGAGACCTTCGGGGGATTATATATACTGTTGAAAAGTGTCTGGAACTTGCCAGAGCTGAGCATGTTTTGCGGTGTTCTCTAAGTGAATAGCAAGATTTTTATATTTTTACAAATAGTCTCTGTTTATAAAATAAAGCTGTCAATGCCTGGTTAATGCATATAAATTCCGGGAAAGCTGCTAGTTTAACACTTTCTCAGTTACACTAATGTATGCTATTATTCTTTAAGACTTAAATAATTTAGAAGCAGACTTGTAGGAAAAAAATTTCAAGCAGGTATAGATACACAAATATGTGTCATATACTACTTAAACATTAATGGAGCCAGCTAAAGCCTCAGTTCTCCCCAGGTAAACTAAATAATGTGGAAATCTGGCCTGCGTGAAAAGAATGCTTCATATTACCTATAAATATTTGAACACATATTGTTGTTGTTGTTGTTTTTCTATTTTTCGTCATAGTTTTCATAAGCTTCCCATTTTCTTCCTTAAAGAAAAAGTAAATTGCTTGCCAATTTAAGTTTTCATCCAAATACTCAGAATACTGAAATAATTTTCAGTCAATCCTCATAAATCAGCATCATCTTTAATTATTATGATCCCACTCAATTATGAGGTCTCACAAAATGACAATAGAAAATAATCTTAAGGACTGCTATGAATTGTTTGGTATAATTTTTGTTTAAATCAGAAGACAAAAGCCTCGATTGGCTTCTAAATAAAAAGCAGTCAGTTTTGGGTTTTTTTTTTTTCCCTTGGTTGAAAAGAACAAATTAAGAGCAAATCTAATATTTTGCCTGATTTTACTTTGTAAAACTTTGTAATGCAAAACGTCAGTGGAGTATTTCAGCAAAGGAACATCTCTTCTAGCACAGATGAATTTTAGATTATAGAAGAAAAGTACTATGCTGCAAAAGGCCCTGGCATTTATTTTCATACATTAAATGTTGAAGACACAATTACGTTATACTTAATAGCAACTTGCTTTAATTGAAATTAAATAGATTAAAATGGCAAGGATAAATGAGATACATTAGAGTAACAAAAGTGAAAACAATGCACTGTCTTTTTTTCATATTTTCTTTTAGTTCTATTTTTATTTTGATATGTCTGCATGCAGGTGAACTAATAAATACTTTGGAGGAGAGAAGGAGAGTAAAGGAAAAACAGAGAAAAGGAAAATTAGGGTATTCAATACCCCACAGTAAAAAAAGCAGACAGTTAGGCATATTGAAGTGGACTTTGAATCTTGCCACACTTCTCGTGAACATTATGTCATTTCCACATGAGCAATTGGACTAAATGCATAGTACTCATAGTGTTTGAAAGGTCAGGCTAAATAACCCAAATGAACAGCAGGAATACATTTCTGAGTGGTAAAAATGCAGTTGTTTGTTGCAAGATGCGGTCATTATGCTTATTTTCCAGGTTAGGTGAATGGAGCTGGGCATGAAGCAGAAGCAGACTGTAAGTGATAAAAAAGACAGAGACAGGAAGGTTTGTCATCTATCCGAGTCTGTTTAATGTTACACACATTCTTCTGGGAATAAGGATTGAAAGAAGCTTAGTGATTGAAAGAAGCTTTGATGATTTAGTGTTATAGCTCTATAGTTCTGGTTTATTACACTTGCAACTGCAGAGGAAGCTGGGAACAATTGAGAGCGAGTGGACATTAACATCTGGTGCAAGACCAGTCCTCTTCGCTAGATCCGTTCTTCACATCCACACACTTGGGGAAGTTTACCTCCAAGCTCGGTCTTTGTATACCTGTTCTCAGAACAGCAGGAGAGGAGAGATATCCTCCCCTTGTCCCCTAAACAGGCTGCAGGTTAGAGGTAAAAGCATCAGGTAGAAAGAGATGGGAGTAGAGCTCTGAGATCTTGGTCTCTAAGTAGGGCAGTCACTTGAACTCTATCCACAATAGACAGGGATCGCCGTACCTACTCTGTGACAACTTTTAAAGGGACAAGATCATCTATGCTTCTGTAAGGAAAGCAGATAAAGCAGGTCGTTTTCTGAAGATTTCAAGGAGCAGAATTTAGGACTGCTCCGTGTTTTGAGTTGTTTCTAAACATCTTTGCTCTTCCCTGGTAATCTGAGACGCTGGACGACTTGGTAGCTGGCCTCCGGCATTATGTGTCAGCATCCTTTATTGTATCTATTCCTCAGCCATCACACTGACTGTTCTGTTCTGAGAATTATTCATGGCCTGCTTCTGAGCAGTAAACATTTCCCTGATCTTACCAACCATTTCTGCAAAGGGCGATTTTTAAATTTAATTTTGTTTTGTTTTGTTTTGTTTTTAAGAGAGGGGCTTTAGAGATATGAGGTGGTGTGAAAAGTGGAGGCTTATTTAGTGGTTTCTACCCCTCCAGCCACAGCAACGACATTTTCTAGTTAATTGGAAAAAAGAAACTTGTCAGAAGCTTTGAACAATTTTCCGGTTTGCGTTACTGGGAATAGATATTAAATGCAACACTGAACCAAAATAACAATTATCATCTTTTAGAGGGAACAATCACTATCTACCTTACAAAAACTATTGATATTGCCCCAGATAAGGGGTAGATAAAAGTAAAAAACAAAGCAAAGCAAGCAATTCTTAGCATGTCAGTGGTAGAGCATTGAACAGTTTTTCAACTTGTTAAATTTTCTTCCTGCCAAGCAACTTTACTTGGAAAAAAAAAATTGTTTTGAGAATGAGCTGGTAATAAAAATTATTTGCAGCTTTCATATGAAAAGACCTTTTTTAAAAATGTGACTCCTTTTATACTAAATTTCAATCAAACAACAAAGATTGAAAGTCCTCCAGGGTCTTTTTATCTCCTACTCAGGATCTCAAACAAATTTCTTATGCCTCCTTAAAATGCATAACCTTACTTCCCCAAAAGAGAAGTTTATTTCCATGCATCATCACACAACATTCCTTGGCTTCCTTGCCTAACAGTGTGGGTTCTAGCAAAATGCCAGTGTGTTTTCCAATGGAAGGATCTTCAAAACAAAATTAGTTCATCTATAACATAGAAATTCAGTCCTAAAAGTTAAAAAACATTTGACCTTTTTTTTCTTGTCAAAGCAGAAGCTCCACATGGAGGAGAAACAGATTAGACAGTAGACAAATAGAGGCAGATAAGACATTCAGACTTCAGGAAGAGAACAATCCGGATAAACTGACCAGCCAAATTTACTTGAAAGTCTACACTCTGAAAGTGTATTTATCTGAAAGTCTACACTAATTTAATTACAATTACTATAATTAGCATTGTGAAGACCCAGAGAAATTATGGACTTTTAATTGTAGCATGTTAGTTTCTTGACAAAGTATGATTTTGGAGACATTCAGGTTATTATTCTCAATATTAATAATACAAACACTGTATCAAGATCAAAAGACATTAGTCAATTCTCTGGCATGCTGCAAGTATATTGACAGCATTAATTCAGCAGTTACAAAATTTATACAGTGGGGAAGAGGTAAGATGTCAAAGGGCTGTCAGTAGTAAAGAAGACTGGAGCCTTTTAGATATATACTTCAACTAAGCTAGCAAAAATATACTGACAGAAGCTTCAATTGTTAGGGCAAAACCATCTCCTAAAAAAAAATATTTTGCCTTCTATTCTAACACCTAATGCAATAGGTCCTACTCCCATGCTCAAAGAAGGGTCAGCCAGAGCTGAGACACTATAACCTCTCTGGGCAGCCCTTTGTCTTCTGTCCTGGGCAGTGCACATAAGACTGATTCTGTCTCCTTTATTCCCCCACATCAGGTTTCTGGACATAGGGATAAGATTCTGAGCGTTCCCATATTCCAGTTGGACAGTCCTGGGTTTTTCAGCCTCTCCTCATATGAGAGATGCTCCAGTCCCTTAATCATCTTTGTGGCCCCTCACTGGTCTCACTCCCGTCATACCCATATCTCTGTGGCACTGGTGAGTCCAGAACTGGACACAGCACTCCCGATGGGTCTCACCAGTGCTGATTGAAGGGAAACAATCATTTTCCTTACTATTTTGCAAACAATACTTCTCTGGGTTAATTTGTGAAAGCTATGTACAGTTTAACCCCAAATGCCACTCTTGCTGCTTTTTAAAATCTTGGAAGTTAAATAAAAGTAGCTTTAAAAAACATTGTTACCTCTCACACAGTCTTTACTTTCAAGGCTCGTCAAGACCAGTTTGGGCAATTGTGATTTGGCTCAGTAATCATGTTGTCCATTACTGTAAGACGTGTTAGGGCTAGCTGGACTCGCAGAAAAACTGCCACTTCTAAAAAAATCCCTACATTCTGGAGTGATCAAAAGGTGGGGAGATACGCCTCTCCTGCCTGCCATAACTGCTAATTATGTGCTAATCACCCAAAAAGAAGGGCCATACATTTTAATGAATCAGCCTCAAAATCGCCTTGTCTGTCCAGAAAATGACAGCCTAAAGCACCAAAATATTCCTTCCAGCTTATGAAAGCCTTTGGATCAGAGATCCTCTTGTAACCAAATTTTATTTTTCTCCACTCAACCATGAGACTGAGAATTATCATTAGTAGTAGTAGTAGTATTACTACACATAGGAATCCCAGTTATAAGCATGTTTCTGCTCTACTTTTTAATGTAACTATTAAACTTCACATTGTTTTCAGTTGAAGAAAAAGAGGAAGAAGGTAAATGTATAAAGATAAAGAAATACAGTGACCTATAAGCAAAAGCTAGTAAATATGACCCTGCTGTAACTCTCTCTGAGTGCCGGGAAAAAAATTGAAATATGGTGTCTCAACCTGTGTTACATGCTGTCTCTTCTCCCAGGTGCACAACACAGTCAAATGACAATTCTTTTTTGGTGAGTCATATTGCAAATACTGATTCAGTCAGAGATGGAAATTGGAGCTAGACCATCAATACAGAAAATCTACATCCTACCCCTTTAGCATCACTCAGGGTGTATGTGTAATTAGATGCCATTTCCTAAGCTATCAAAGGTAGTTCTAGCCATTCATACTGAGTGAAGGGAACTAAGATGCTGAAAGCATAGCTATGATAATATGTAGTAGACCCAGCTCTGCAATGCAGTCACTCTGTTACTCCTAAGGTATCTGAAGAATATGTGCAAGAACTAAGCACATAATAAGGCATTCTGGGTTACAGATTTATTAATTTGTTAGTTTTGCAGGCTCAGCACACCCTGGAGAAGGAATACCTCATTGATACCTAGTTGTGCTAATTACCAACTCAGACAAATTCAAGGAAGATATTAAGAAAACCAAGAATTTATAGTACTCAAAACAGGCATTGGTTTCTAAGACATAAGGGAAGAAATTAAAACCACGCTTAACTGGCTTGCTTCAAAGCTGACTCTGGAAAGAGTCTCAGTAGAGGATGCAATGTTTCCCTAGAGCTGGCTGATACACTGCAGATTTTATCTCTGTTTCATTTTTAGAAAAATATTAGAAGTGAAACTAATAATCTGGGAAATTTCGCATAGCACAGCCCCCCCTCCACCCCAGGTCGGAAGTTATGTTTAAATGTTTATGACTGTCAAGTGCAGAAATTAAAATTCTCTGTGAAACAGAGGTTTGCAAGGATTAGTCCTAGGCCTGGTGTAATTTTATTTATTATCTGAATTAGGTGTCTGCATCAGCATGCTTAAAAGTGTTAATGTTTAGGGTACCAACAAGTCCACATTTAGGGTACCAACAAGCAAAGAAATACTAGACTGCTGGAGGACAGTTCACATGTTGAAGAATTCCTGGTAAATTTGGAATACTGTCTTAAAAATTAAGCAAGATACTTTGTCTGGAAAGAAAGGTATCAGTTTTATAAATATTGGACAGTGGTAGTTGACTAGCACTTGAACAGATCTGGATCTTCAGGTTACAGTTGTAAATTGACAATGAATCAACAACAGGATGTTGCTGGGTATTAGGAAAGCAACACAATGACAACATATATAAAACAGATGAGGAACATATTCCTCTGTAGTTAGGAATGATACAGTCTCAAAGTTTTAGGCCTAATTGTTGGTACTTCAGGTAATGAGATGTGAACAAGAGGGGAATACATAGAAGAGAGAAACAGTATTTATCGGAGAGGTCTAAGAACTATTTCCTACTGAAAAGGCACATGCTGAAGGATTTTCCTGACTTAAAGACATAGTTGAAAACCTGAAGGTTCTGCTCAAACACTTGAAACATGAAGAGGAAGGAAGTCATCTTTCCTCAGTATACATTCAAGGAAATATAAGACCTAATATTTTTTTTCTGCAGCAAATTAACAACAAGGAAATAATTTCTAATACAGTGAGTGACACGCTAGAAAATATTAGTTGGGAAGACAGAGGTGTCTCCAATAATCATCAAGGCTGAAAAACTATCAGAAATAAAATGTGTTCTATTGACTCATGATAATGGGTGGAGAACAACAAAAATTGCTGATGTCTAGGTACTGGTAATTTTCATAGAACTATAGATTAGAGAGAATCTATGTGCACAGGGGAGGAGTGCAGGATACAATACACTTGGCATTTAGTAAGGTTTCTGGAATCACCTTGCACAGCATATTCATTTGGGATCTGAGACAGTTCAGGCAGGATCAGCAGGCTGTTAGATGTTCAGAAATTGACTGTAGAACAGGGTCAAAGGGCTGTAGATAACAACTTAGTGATTCAGTGGCAGGCACTTAGTGACTCAATTTAGGGGGACACTCAGTAAAGAAAAGAATGCCCCAGGGCTAAGTACTTGACATTAATCAATGATTTTAGTATAGAGAGGATGTACCCTTAGCACATGTGGATGATACTAAGGAGGGTAGACAGACCCAAATTTAAGATATTCAATTATCAGAGACTTTGTGACATACTTAAGGTATGGGTTAAAAGAAACTTGGGCGGTTTATCAAAGAGAAGTGCAAAGTTCTGCACATGAAGCAGAACAGCTACTTGAATCAGTATGGGCTGGGAAATGACTCATCAGTCTGACCTGGACTTAGGGGTTGTAGTGGTCTTTCTCAACTGCTGGATCCTTAAAGGGAAGCCTGATGCTGTGTCCAGAGCCTAAGAATAAACAAAAAATTGTAAGCAGAAGAGGTTTCCAACCAAAGTATTTGGTTTTCCAACCAAATATTACTGTAACAAAGACAAAGCACAGCAATAGTGTCTGGAGACACCAACACAATGCACACCACCATTTCCCAGACTTGGCTTCCTCCAGAAACACACATCTCAAGACAAAATTCAGTACATGCCTACAGGGATGCCCACAGTTGATTCGTTATTTGGAAAATATGCCCCCAGAGTGGCTATTTGGACAGAATAATGTTTCAGCTGCTGTTAAGTACTTACAACTCTATAAGAGCTGGCAAAGTTCAACAGAAAAACTTGGTGGCCAATGCAGCTCTGTGGGAGTCCAGACAAGGAGAGGAGATGATTAGTCTCAGCTGTACAAGAAACATTGTGCTTATGATGTCTCCATGATACATCTTTCCATCTTAATCAATGGTCAATAAATCAGGAGGCCTGTGCTGCTTCAAATGCCAGTTTAGAAAGGAGAGTAAGAATTTAAGAGAAGCAGTCAGGTGTCAGCTGTGATTGCCAAGTAGCTGTTTTGCTGTTTGCTGTCCCTTGCCCAAATTCAGGAGCAGATTTGAATGGTGAACTATGGACCTTTGATCTTCATGGGCCACCCTGGTCCTGGGAAACCACCTGGAGTGCTTATTGGAGAGGTTGTTTGGCATCTTCCTGGGAGAAGCACAGATCCCAGGGAGGAAAACATCAGAAAGAAAGGCACGCCTGCCCCAGATTGCTGGTTATTGATCATGCTTCTTCTCTACCATGTCCTAAAACAGCTTCACATGAGAAACTGGGTATATTATTATCTTTCCAACAACCTGGACTTGGTCTGGGAGTTCCTCTGGCCTTTCTTCATAGACCTATTGAGCTATACCAGCTATTCAGTGAGCCTGCAAGACTATAGTATGTGCATGGTGTCATAGGGATGGGGCCCGTGCAAATTTTCTCCGTCCAAGGTGGTGTGAGACACACCACCCTCAGTACTCCAGAGTCATTCTAAGCTGTCTATGAACAGCAATCCTGACAGCTGGTATGTTGTTATGTGAGAGAAACATCGCATTTTTCCATTTCTAGCATAAACAGCATTGATTTGAAAGAAACCATGAAACATCTGGCTTGGTGAGGAGGAGGTGTAAGTGGTTGAAGGGCCATGTGAGTGCTTGGGTGTCAGTGCCTGCCAAGTAAAACATTCCTTTAGAATTGTGTGTGCAGTGTCCCTTCCTGTGATCCACTTTTGGAGACTAATCCTATGATGTTGTTTTCCATGAGGAAATGGCATCCAGCTCCTGCTGGTTTGCACAGCTACACAGCAGTGACTCAGACAAGGTGCACTTGCCCTTGCTTGCAGCTGGCGTGGCGCAGGGGAAATGAGATGATTTCTGGAAGATTTTGCCTCTGCGTGGATCATCTTCTGATTTGCAAGAAGCCACTCTCTGTGCATTGCAAACTGTATCCTCAAAAGCCAGCCATGGGCTGGGCCATGACTGAAGTCTTGTCTTGGTTTTTCAGTCCCTGACATAGTTTCTGGACATAGCAGCAAGAAGAAAGTAGAAAACAGTCAAAACCAGGGCTGCAGCCCAAACTCTTGGATTTCTGAGAGGAGCCTTTAAATAAAAAGATGAGAATGGGGCTCTCCACCTCTGACTGTCTCAGCTGGCAGAAAAGGGCAGGGGAGAGATGAAATTACTTATCAAAGTACCGATCATTAGAATAAATACATGATGATATTCCCTGAAGATCTCTTGTCATACCTATCAAATACATAGATATGATCAACATGCTGAGAAGCTGATAGCTGTAACATTTAAACATTAGGTGATGTTATTTGATAGTTTTACTTAAGCAACATAAACCTCTTCTGCAACTTCTGCCAAGAGACACCTTCCAAATTGCAAATCCACAGATGCAAATATTGACTTAGGCCTCAGTCTTAAGATAAAAGCTTTCTGTGCTTAAGATATTTGTAACCAAAATCACATGGATTGCTTGATCTCAGTGAGCACAGCTTTGTAGCACAGTTTAGATGCTGAACTGAAGGTTGGGTACATGGGCACAGGGATACAGAGAACGAGGACTGCTGGGGCATTTAGAAGCCTGAATTGTGCCAAAGAAGTCGGCTCTCTTGTACAGCTTACAGATTTACCCACCTGTAGAGACAGGTCCTAGCTGACCAAATCTTGGTGCTGTCAGAGTTGAATACTCTCCAGGCAGGTTCTTTTAGATATTGCACATGAGGAGAATTTAATGTTTAATACCAATTTTCCTTATTGAGTATATTTGGCATTTCACGGGATTTTGATTTAATGAAGTGAAATAGCAATGCATTGAAATCACATCACAAGCATATAATATAACATTTGCTATATACAGTTGAAACATAGTGCAAATATGATTCTCATTACAGGTCTCTGTATGCTTATTGTCGAAATGTTGGTCTGCCCCATTCTCTGGGAGGGTATAGGTTGGTTGAAACCCATTGCTCTCTTTGAACTGTGTTTTATTTGTTGTCCAGTTTTTATACTTTATGTTAGACTGAGCCACATACACACTGTGCCCACTTTCCCACCCCTCATGTTGGTCTCTCTTGCTCAGGAAGACGTTATTATTTATTAGTTGTCTGAGGGAACCTGATGATTCACTGGTGCAGCTGTCTTATCTAAAACCATGGTAACCCTCCAGTTTCCCTGGTGTTGAGGCAAATGCATTTTTTTTTACTGTACGTTATTCCCCAAGCTCATTGATTTTTTTGCCCTTCTTCTCTGAACTCACCTCCACTGTGGGGGTGTGCTAGTCTGTCAAAAATGGCCAGGTTGTCAGTACAAGGGAACAATTTGCTTCTTTCCCCCAGATAGTCCAGATGAGACGTATTACATTTTCATCATGGCAGATCACAAGAGCTTGACAAGAGTGCAAAGTGGGGATCTGTGCAACCTGTTTCATTCACAAAGGACTGATCGCAATTCTAGTTTTCCTTTGAAAGTGATAGAGACTACTTTGAAGAGAGAATGAAGCACCAGCTTCCAGTGAGTGGACAGCAGAAGGAATATGAAAACTTATCCAATACTCCCACAGAATTCCAAACTACTAATTTGGAAAATTTGAATGCATTTCCAAAGTTTATTTATATATATTCTTACAATACTATGTCTAACAGTAAGTTTTTTTGCCTAATAATGATCTAAAACTTGAAGCCTGAAATTCTATTAACATTTCACGAATGATATTTTTAAGTCAGGATTAAATTAATAGCTGCATATTCTCATTACTCACATGAGATTATTGATACAGACACAATACCCTACAGGAACTCTATCTTATTGTGCTAGACTTTAAACACATAGGAAAAAACATCACATTAATTACCAAAAAGATGCAACGTCATAAAATAAACGAGGCAGCTGAAAACTTACAAGTGGAAACCAAAAGCTGAGTGTAAAAATCATGGAGGTAGACAGCAAGAGTTCTCAGTACACTAGGCTTAGTCATTTGCTTCTACCTTGCAGAATTAAATGTGTCTTGATTCCATCTTGTTGTGAATCTGTCCTTAGTTTACATATATGCTAAATGAATAATATTTTGAGCACTGTGTTCAGTAACTACGGAGGAAGGGGAATTGAATTTTGGTGTTCTGACATAAATGAGGTACAAATAAGTGCACAAAAGAAAGTTATAAACAAATAAACTCAAAACTGTTCTGGAATCTTTCTTTAAGCTCATTAAAGCCAGTAAAGGCTTGAGGTTCTTTACTGCTTTGTGACTTGTCAGTTCTGTATAAACAAGAACTGTAGCAAGCATAGTACATTATTTAAGCCCCGGCATCATACTCAGGTCACCTGTTCTCTACTCCCAGGAAGTAAATAAGGTATGCTTAGGATTACACCAAATCTAAGATGACTCCCCATTATACCTATGCATTCCTCTGCATCTCTGCAACAGGAAGCACAGCTGCTACAGCCTAGGTAAAAGTTCTGCTTGGTTTTTGTTTGGGTTTTTTTTATGGATCACCTCTACTAGTTGATAAATAGTAACTAATTAGAAGGGTTTGGTGAGGATAGCTTCATATAGGAAGAGGGGAAAAGCAAAAATTATTCCCATGTTTCTTAATATCCTTCTTTTCAGAAGTGATGCAGATTAGCTAGGGAGAATAACACTTTCATCTAAATCATATTTATTATCTTCTTCTCAAAACAATCCCCAAACAAACAAAAACCCCAACATGCAAAAAGACATAGAATTCATACTGACCAGGAAAACATATAGAGATAGTATTATCAACAGTGTTTGAGATGTCAGTATAATGAGCTCCTCTTTTAAGATTCTGTCCTGGTTTTGCTGGGACAGAATCACAGGCCAGTCATGGTCTGCAGGCCGTTAGCAGTTTACCTGAAGGGAAGTTGTAGTGAGGAGAGAGTTGGTCTGTTCTCCCTAGTGACAAGCAATAGAAGAGGAAATGTCCTGAAGTTGAACCAGGGGAGGTTCAGGCTGGATATTAGGAAGAACTTCTTTACAGACAAGGTTGTCAGGCATCGGAATAGCCTACCCAAGGAGGAGGTGGAGTCACCATCTCTGCAAGTATTTAAGAGCTAGGTAGATGTCATACTTAGGGACGTGGTTTAGTGGTTTTGATAGGGCTAGGAATAAGGTTGGACTTCATGATCTTCAAGATCTCTTCCAGATGAAACTATTCTATGATTATATAATTGAATCAGCCAGGTCAGATGACCTGAGCTGGGCTACAGGTGTACCCATTACCATAAATGTCAAGCTCAATATAAAGGGGAACGTTTCCTGAAGACAAGGGCCTCTTGCTTGGGTTCTTCCTCTGGTTCCACCTGATCTTCCTTTCATTTTCTTTTTCCTGCTCCTTTCCATCCCTGGAGGGGCTTGCTAGCCATTCTTCTCCTGAGGCCTCGTTTCCTGTTTATTGTGATTACTGTACATTCACTGGGGTGAGTACAGCTTTGTGCACTTTATATTGTCATTGATGTTAGTTTGTCTGTTGCATTAAATCTGTTTTCTTTTCAGCCTGTGGGTCTCTTCTCCTTTTCCCAGTCCTCTTTCTGGGCTGGGAAGGGGTAATCAGGTGATACAGCAACTGCTATGATTTAACCCCAGAAACATTCCAAATGTAGGCAGCTTTTAATATGAGCACAGAGAGCAAAACACTCCTTTGGTTTTATGAGGGAATTCCATTATTATTAGATAAAATGAGGGAAGCTACTTCTTCCCTGATTAGTAGCACAGTAGACAGAAGCTATTATATGTTCATATGGCATATTTTTAAAAAGAATATAGAAAATACATTTGCATTTCCTACATAAAAGGACACAAGAAAAATCTAATGCTAAGCCATTTAATATCAGGGGAAAAAAACAAAACAAAAACTACTCATTATATGTTTAGTAGTCACTCCAGCTGTGGATATTCTTATATTATGACATTTATAACATCCTTTGACAAGGACTGCTCCTTACTTTAATAAATACTAATTCATAGTTTGCTATTTCCATTATAGATTTAGTCTGAGAAAATAAAAGTTAAAGATTGAGAAGCTTGATCTTTATTACAAAAGAAAGGTAATTTTGTTACTAATTAAGGTTGCAGATATTTCAATTTATAGTTATACTAAAGGACATTTTGTAATAAATAAGGACAAAATAATCACAGCGGTAACTCAAAATGAGCAAAATTAGTAAAAGTAAAACTAATATAAAGTCCAATTGTTACAAACATGTGCGTCGTTGGGATTATTTGGTGGGTCGGGGGTGTAATTTTTTTCTTTACTTTGCACCTTCAAGGCACTGGTTAATAGGTAGCAGCAAATGATGTTCCATTATAATCTATGCTAGAGCAGAGAAAAACTGCCGGGAACCCCGCCCCTCCTTGCTGCAGTCCTCAACCAGGTCGGCCTCCAACACATAAACGCCGCCGCGCCAGCAGCCGCCCCTCACAGCTCGGAGCAGAGACTCTTCGGCAGCATGTCTGGCAGAGGCAAGGGCGGGAAGGGGCTCGGCAAGGGCGGCGCCAAGCGCCACCGCAAGGTGCTGCGCGACAA
>WTSP01007796.1:17844-32172 GCA_025331215.1 Actenoides lindsayi | reverse complement strand
GGCGGGGCGGCTGCCGGGGGCCGGGCGGGGAGCGGGGACCGAGCGACCGCCCCGCGACGCCCGGCACGGTCCGGGGCTCGGCCCTGCCCGGCTCTGCCGCCAGGGTGCTCAGCTAGCCCGCCGGGGTGTCCCCAGGGTGCTCGGCTAACCCAGCCGGGCGCACCCAGGGTGCTCAGCTAGCTTGAGGGGTGCTTAGCTAGGGCTGGATGACCCCGAGGTGTCCAGGCGCCCTGCTCTCCCTGGGTGTCCCCTGAGTGTTCAGCTGGTTGTCCCCAGGGTGCTCAGCTGGCCATGGGGGTGTCCCCAAGGTGCTCAGCTAAGTCAGCTGAGTGTCCCCAGCGTGCCTGGATGACACAGCTGGTGGCCCTAGGGTGCTTGGCTAACTACACCGTGTGCCCCCCTGCTCCTCAGGGTGCTGAGCCAGCCCAGCAGCGTGCCCCCGGGGTGCTCAGTTAACCACACTGCACACCCCCAGGCTCCCCAGTGGGCTCTGCTGCACCGGCACCAGCACTCCCAGGGCGCTGGGCTCCCATAGCTATGTTCGCTGACCTCGGGCACCCCTGGGTGCATCTCAGGGCACTCGCAATGGGTGTCAGCCCGGTGCTGTGCGAGGGCCATGCTGTAGGCAGGGGATGCTGCCCAGAGCCAGCTCTGAGGGGCTGGAGGATCCTTGGCTGTCTCCAGGCCAGCAGCACTTGACTCCCTCTGACCGGAGCCCACACTGTCTTCTCAGGAGGATGCTTCAGGGCTGAGCCCCTACCCGGAGCAGGGGATGTGGGGGACATTGTGCTCTCCCAGAAGAGCCCCATGGGAGAGCTGGCTGTCTCTGTGCTGGGGACTGCTGGACATCCAAGGGGTCATCGAGAGAAACCAGCTATCAAAGAGAGGGTCAGCGCTCCCAGGGAAACGCGTGGGAAGGAATGCGCTTCTTCATGGAGGAGAGCGCGCTGGGATTCCCCTGGCACGGAGTCAGGGCCAGGGCTGCTCGCCTGCCAAGCTTCTCCCCTGCTCCTGGGCACAGCCCTCGCCTCCTTCCCAGCTTCAGGCCAGGGAAGGAAGCTGGTCCAGCTCCTCGCTTAGGTGGCTGCAGGGATTTTGCCCACATCTGCCGCAGGCGTTGGAGGAAGCCATTTAATCGCTTTCCCTGCCCTGAGAGTCAGCAGCTTGGCCAGCAGGAAGGGGTGAGGAAGAGGAGGTAAAAGCACAGAGCTGCCGCTTGGCAGGGTACTGAGGGCGGTTCGCTCTCCTTGGCTGGAAATCACCGCTGGTGCAAGCCCAAGGCAAACAGCCCCCGGCACGCGGCACCGGGAGCTTTGCTCCCACGCGTCAGCAGGACCCCAGCACCCTGCGGCTGCAGGGGCCTGAGGGGAGCCTGCCCTCAGAAGGCCCCAGCTTGGAGCCCCCCAAGGCAAAGCGGGGCTGAGGGCCTGATAGCCCCCAAAGCAGCTCCAAGCTAGGGCTCAGCCTCTCCCAGGCTTTGCCTGGCACGGGAGAGTTTTTTTTGCACACAGGCCCAGACAAGGAAGCAAAACCTTGCGCTTGGAACCAGTTTGGGAACACCCTGAGCCCCCCCAGGGTACGGTTTCACCCTTAGGATTACTGGCAGCCTGAATGCCCAGTTCTGCTGGAGCTTTCCGGGAAGCACCCCCCCCTTCCAAGCAGGTATCGCTCCAGGGGGGGAGGACAGGAGCATGGGGAATGCCTGGAGCAGGGTGTGGGCACCCCACTTTCATGACAAGCCTGAGGCCAGACCCCACCACACTCAGCTCATAGAGTTAGGGCTCCCCTGGCACAGCCAGCAGCAGGAAGGGAGCACGAAGCTCTTTCCCCCCCATCCCAGCAGAGGCTGGGTCTGGGTGGGGCGAGCAGCGGCAGCTGGGTGCGCTCGGGAGCCAAAAGGCAGAGCCTTGGGTTCAGCCCCGGCACACACAGGCCTGTAGCGACAAGTGGAAGCAGGAGGGGAGAGGAGGGTGCAGAGGACAGCACAGGAGGGTGCCGGATGGCACAGGAAGGATCTTGGGGAACAGGCTGCAGCAGGGGAAGGCTCCAGCTCTGGAGACAGATGCACAAGGCAGGAGACAGTGAAGGAGAGACCAGGAAGCACCTGCTCGATGTGTGAGCTCCAGCCCTGAGCCGCAGCCATGCCCTGGAACGGTTGGAAGAATAGAAGCTGGGGGTGGGAAAGGGCTTCCCACTCACCCCTTCTCCAGCTACCCCGCTCTGTGTGCGTGGAGCGCAGCAGGAGATGGTGCCAGGCTCTGGGCCAGCTCTGGGCAGGGGTGGAGAGGGGGTTGCAGGCCAACACCTGAAGGGTGGGACATTTCTGTCCCTCTCCTGCTCTCTCCAGGTCAGCAAGAGCAGCTGCTGCAAACAAAGAGGAGCCCCCGAGACAGGCGAGTTAAAAAACAGGCTTTTATTCTTCATGTGCTGCTCACAGTCACAGCCTGGAGACACCGCTCTTGCCAGAGTTCTTATGAAACAAATCAAGTCCCAGACTTGGGCCTTGCTCTTCCCCACCCCCAAGAGAGTCAACATTGTACAAAACTCTATTTACAGGGAAAACAGAAACGGCGAGTCCAAAAACCCCTCGCAATTCAAAAGGAAACATTCACGACAAGTGTGACAGGCCCTCCTCGCAGCCAGGCTGCTCCTGGGGCTGGTGGGAGACCAGAGCTCCTCTGAGAAGGAGCCTGGGTAATCCCAAGTCACACCACAGCTCCTTCTTTAACCAAAACATTGGGAAATTGCAAAACCCCCTGGATCCTACAAAGGCTCGGCTGAATCAGCACAAGACACCCTTGGGCTCCTCCGTCCTAAAGAGGGGCCAAGGAGATGGGGCTGAGGGGCAGCCTGTGCCCTTTCTGGGGCACTTGCCAGAAAGGAATGTCTTGGGCTGGAAGCTCCACCAGAAGCCTTCGACATAAGCGGCGGGATGTGTTGGGAGACCTAATATCAAATACCACATTTACTGGAGCCACGTTACTCTGAAACATAAACCGAGAGGAGCAAACCAGTATTCAAAACTGAGGGGGGAAGAAAAAAAAAAAAAAAAGCACAAAAAGTGAAAATTCCTCCTCCCCCCTGTGCCTGGAAGTGTCTGGAGGAGCCCAGCTCTGCTGCTGCCTCTCAGAAGGCATAGCGCGTGCGGATGTCCTCCAGCTTCTTGGACACCTCGGGTGGGGTCCGGTCCAGCTCTTCGGCCACATTCTTCTGTTTGTTGGGCTCCATGGAGTTGAACTGCTCGCAGAGGTCCCCATCGATCACGTTCTGGAGGGGTAAGGAGGAGAGCATTGAATGGGCACCACAGAGAGGCACTGAACCCTGCCTAAACGGGGACAAAATGGCAACAAACAGCCTGTTCCCAGGGGCTTCTAATCCTGTCCTGGAAACAAGACCATGCTCGGTGACCTCATCTGCTGAATAACAGCACTTAGCATCAAATTAATTACTGACCAGCTTGATTAATGAAAGGAGAAACCCCAAAAGCCTGGGTGCAGCTGAAGAATCACATAAGGGACGGGAAGAGGAACCTGACCTGGGTCCAAGCACTGCTGGGAAGGCTGGGGGAAGCTGCAGAAGATGACTGAGGGGCATCTGCTGTCAGAGGGGGGACATGTTTGAGACTGGGGCTGTTTTCTGACGCTACCTACATTACTCTGGTAGTAGTTACCACAGCGTTACGCTGGACCCTTCTGGTGCCAGCATTTAGCAGCTGACAGCTTCAGGAAGAGCAGAAATAGGCAGGAGCAGCCGTTTTTCTTAAGAAACCAATCTTTTCAGTGGTGGAGGAAGAAAACCCAAACCATACATCCCCCAGGCAACACCCAGTTTGTCCCAGAGATGCAGACAGCTACGTAATGCTGCATCCCAACAGAAAAAGGAGATGCTCTGGGGTGGAGAGCAGCGCAGCAGCACTGCTGAGTTTGGGTCTCAAAACCAACCCTCAGAAGGCTCATTACAAGGGTTAAGAGCCTAAAGCAGCCACCATACTGGAGCTGAGGCTCCAGTTCCCACCTGCACCAGTTACAGTTTACACTGCCCCAGCTTTCCCCGCTGCACAGCAACTGGGACTTGTTTCTGCCAGGTCTAGAAGCAGTTGTGTGTCCCTCAGCAAGTCTCTGCCCTGCATGACCAGCCAATCCCTAGATACTCAGACCCACCTTCACTGGGAAGTAATAGGAGCGGAAACTCAGGTGGTCACGTCCACAGAGAGGAGGATGCTCAGACCTTAAGTGCATTTCCACGTGCTGGAAGAAGTCGTGATCCTGGGGAGATTAAGAATGGAGAACACTTCGCTACATGCCCGTGCCACTGGCAAGCTGAGGTGACACCCATCAGCACCCTCAGTGTTCCCAAATCGCTGCCAGGTTCTGCTGGAGCAGACCTGCACGTGGCAGCCAAGGTCACAGTTACCCCATCAGCACCCACAGCAAGGGGAGCCACCCAACTGGGCCACCCCGGCCAGGAGCATATGGCAAATGTGCAGCACAGAGCTGCTGCTTGGAGACAGACCATCTTGGCACCTGCTGCTGCAAAGACACAGCAAACATCTTCAGGACTTGAAGCATCAGCAAGCACCTCAACAACAGACTTTACAGGCTACACAAGACAGGCCAAAGTGTCCCTCCTCATACACACCAAGTCACCCAAGAGCTCCTCTGGAGCACAGAGATTTAGGATACTTGGTTTGGTTTTGGGCCCCTCACTCCAATGACATTGAGGGGCCGGAGCGTGGCCAGAGAAGGGCAAAGCAGCTGGAGAAGGGTCTAGAGCACAAGGCTGGTGAGAAGCGGCTGAGGGACCTGGGGTTGTTCAACCTGGAGAAAAGGAGGCTATGGGGAGACCACCTGGCTCTTGACAACTCCCTGACAGGAGGTTGGAGCAAGGTGGGCTTGGTCCCTTCTCGCAAGGAATAATGGACAGGACAAGAGGAAACAGCCTCAGGTTGCCCCAGGGGAGGTTTAGGTTGGACCTGAGGAACAATTTCTTCCCCACAAGGGTTGTCCAGGCCTGGCCCAGGTTGCCCAGGGCAGTGGTGGAGTCTCCATGATCCCTGGAGGGGTTTCCAAGCCATGGAGATGTGGTGCTGAGGGACATGGTTTAGTGGTGCCCTGGCAGTGCTGGATTAACAGTTGGACTCAATGATCTGAAAGGTTTCTTCCAGCCAAAACGATTCTATGTTTTTGTGATCTGAGGGAGGTGTCAGGACTCCCCCAACAGCCAGAAGTGAGAAGAAGGTGCAATTCCTCTCGTGTTCTAGACACGTACGTTAGGGTGTGGCCATGTGTATTAGGTATGGGAAGGGAAGGGAGATAAATGAATCTTTAAAGACTAAGAGTTACAGTTCTCTTGTAGCTCATGTGAAAGTACTTTCAAAGATATAGTCGATCTCACCGTGGCCAGATGGACACATAGCAGGTGTATCTTTGGTACCTACGAAATGGGTGGGATTGGGGCAATGTTGGTGGGGACAGAAGAGGAATTGGAAGATGCTGTGGAGGATTCCCAGCTCAGCTGCTGGATGAATTAGTCTCCACTCATTTCTTTGGGCAGGTTCTCTCCTTGAACCCCACCCATGAACTAAGTCTGAAGCCCAAAGGAGACACCTGTAAAGTGGAGGTGACCTTCTCCCCAAAGTGCCGCATCCAGCCATTCACTGAAGAAGTGACGTTGGAGGCCAGTGGCCTGGTGCGCTCCCTCTTCATGGTTCAGGGCTCCTGCCAGGGCATCCGTGTGAGCTTGGACCAGGAACACCTCAGCTTTGGAGTGGTGGTGCAGCAGAGCTACACAACCCAGCGTGTCATCATGCAGAACACGGGCGACATAGGAGTCAGGTAATGCAAAACTCTGTTCTCTCAGGGCTGGATGGAGGGGTGGGATGGAGTGGTAGCTTGCCCAGATAGTTCCCCTTTGGTTTTCCATCCCAGTAGAGGGTTGTACAGCCAATGCTATGCAGTCAGGCCCTGGAAGTTAGCAAGAGATAGACCCAAAGACTTGTTTACAGTAGAGTTCATCTGAGTCCTGCCCAGCCTGGAGCGTTATTGCCTGGTGGCCCAGCACCATACCTGAGATCCTGTGGAAAAGCCTCTGAGAGGCTCAGAAACAGCGTGCTGTGTCCACAGCCTCCCAGCTGCTAATCCTGCCTTCCTGTCCTTGTGTTTTCTTGGGCAAGGTTTAAGTGGGACATTGAGAGCTTCAAGCCGGATTTCTCCATCAGCCCCGCAAAGGGCTACATCTCCCCAGGCATGGATGTCCCCTTCGTCGTGACCTTCCGCCCCTCAAAGCTGAGTCCCTCTATCCGGTACGAGGGCCTGCAGTGCTTCATCCAGGGTGCTGAGCCACTCCGGCTGATGCTGACAGGGTGCTGCATGGAGAGCCCCATGAGCAAAGAGGTAATGAGAGCAGAGGCAGGATGAGTACCCACTTTTCCCCACCATTTCCACCACATGTCTCCAAGGGCAGGGGCTGAAGGACACTACGGCAGAGATCATCCCCGTGTATTCAGCACTGGGGAGGCTGCCCCTCGAATCCTGGGTTCAGTTTTGGGCCCCTCACTCCCAGAAGGACCTTGAGGGGCTGGAGCATGGCCGGAGAAGAGCAATGGAGCTGGGGAAGGGTCTAGAGCACAAGTCTGGTGAGGAGAGGCTGAGGGATCTGGGGTTGTTCAGCCTGGAGAAAAGGAAGCTCAGGGGAGACCTTCTGGCTCTTGACAACTCCCTGACAGGAGGTTGGAGCCAGGTGGGGTTGGGCTCTTCTCCCAAGGAACCAAGCAATGCTCAGGGTTACAGGGACTATCAGAGGTGGATCTTTATCTTCTGCCCTACATGGTATCCCCTGACCCACAGCCTTGAGATGCCTCTGCTCTTCTCAGTCTATCCATAGACAGCTGTTCTATGCTGCTGCAGCCTCCAGAGCAGTGAGTGGTAACTGTCAGCTCAAGAAAACACTGACATCCATCTCAAATGGGGAAAATGAGGCATGAGATCACAGGAGAAATTAAGGCCTATTTAAAAATGACTGATGAGGGAGCTGCTGTGGGGCTCTTCAGTCACCTGTGGAGTGACAGTGGGTTTGATGTGATGTATTAGAGCCACGTGGGTTTGCTGAAGATAGTGTGGAACGGCTGAACTGGGTGTGCTTGACTGACAGCTGGAGAAGCAAAGCCTGTGATAAGCTACAGTAGGGGCTCCATTGCTGCTCAGCTCCAGTGTGGGGTTCCCAGCTGGGAATGTAAACCTGTCAGGGTGTGAATCCCTTTTCTTTGGGTAAAACTGATGCTGGGTTCGGATGAATCGGAGGTCACCCATGCAAGAGCCTGGGGATCACTCTACACATGCAGGAACCTCATCACATCCCAGCTCTGGTTGTTTACTGTTGGAGGCTGCACAAGTAAGTGTAGCCTGGATGTGCCAGAACTTCTGACCATCTCAGCTGCCCCGAAGGGTAAAGCATCTGAGAAAGGCACTGTCTTGCTGTGATATTCATCTGTGGCTTGCGTAGACTTTGGAGAAAACAACTGCTTCTGCATAGCTCTGCTCTCTTTCTTTCAGGAGCCTCCGTTCTACCACGGGTCTCGTCATCTGTCTTGCAAGGCTGATGTCACGATCAATGGCTTCCAGGAACTTGTTTGAAAATGAAATGAAAATCCTATTGATTTAGTCTCTAGATCAAGCCTTTGCCTTTCCCTTTCTTCTTCGTAAATCCACTGACGGATGTGAATAGGCAGCAGGGTTTAACTGAGGTTTAGCCCTTGTTGTGTTGGCATTTTCTATTCCTGAGATCACTCAAATGAGTTGCTGAGTGCTCTCAACTTCTCCTGACCTTGGCTAGAATGGAGGTTCAATACTAGTGTGAGCAAACTCGCTACCTCCTTGGGTATTTGAGTCATCCCTGTGTTGTGCAGGGTGCCAGGATGGGGATACCAAAACGATTTTCTGGTTCTAATCTGAGTCTTGTGTGAGTGTTTCCAGGGGCTCTGATTTTGCTGTCAGTAGCATTCAGTTGCTGCTCAGCTAAATTCAGGGCAACCGACCCTGAGCTTCTCATGGCCAAATCTATTCAAGTCTGTAGTTGTTCATCCTCATGCAGTTCTCCTTTCCCTCAACACCATGCAGACTTCTAGTAGCTTCTTACAAGTGCTAAGAGGTGAGGAAATATTCAGCTTCCTAAGGTGCAGCCTCTTGCCTTCAAAGCTTCACTTTAGTGCACTAACTGATGGAGTTTGATTTGTGCTTAGCGCTGGCAGATGGTTAGAAACTTATTTTATCCTGTGAGTTTTTAAAGAGGATCTTATTTCCTACGTTACTGTAAGGTGTAAGCCAGACTCTGCTACTGTAGCTATTACAAGAGGTTTCTCTAGCTTTTTTCTGCCCTATCTGAAAAACTCTGTGGAGGGATTTATTTTTTTTTTCATTCTGCCGGTAGCAGGTAGCGAGGGCAGGTTGTGCTTGTGAGAATTCCCAACAGCACAGCTGCTTTCTCTTGGACTTTTATGTTCTTGGATGTCTGCTTCAAAGCGAGTGGAGGGAGCCATATATCGTAGGCGGGGAAAAAAAGGTGTAAATAGAAGTTCCTGCAATTACAGGTGGACTTCGCATCTCGCCAGCGTTGCGACGGCCCGAGGGGTGGTAACGAACGCTTCGCGCAGCGGATCACTTGGAGGCTTTGACAGATCAAATCAGTTTGATGGACGAGTCTAATTGGTCTCCGAAGTGTTTGTGTTTGTCAGAACAGCTAATAGGGAACAACTGCTTCCCGTCGTTGTTCCCCTCTTCTAGAACTGCTTAGAGGGACGGTTTCGTTACGCTGGTTTTGGTGAGGTGGCTCCGCTCCTTGCGAACAGAGGGTGCTCTTTGCCCCATCTCCGGGGCCTTGTGTTTCAAGACAGGTGGTCTGTCACTTTGAGGGTAGATGAAGGGGAGTTAAGTTTGTGCTTCTCTTCTGTGAGGTTTTTTTGCATAGCTGTGTACGGCTCCACAACTACATCACATCCCTCCTGACAAAAACCCTTGCTAAAGCAACCCACGGAGCTGGCCGCATGAGCGCGGGCTGGGTGTGTGTATTGAGAGGGTTGTTTGGAAGTTAAAAATCTCCTTTTGGCTGTTCTGTTCACCCCCAGGCATGCACAGAAACAGGCTTTCATGTGACGTTTTGTATCCTGTTTCTAGCACATGGAAGATTTCGGGAGGAATGTGTTTTTCCTCTTTGCAGGCCATCCTTGACCACAGCTTGTCTGCTCTCGCATTGCTGGAAATCCCTGATATATTAAATCACTAATATATTCTTAAGTGTCATTAACTCTGGGTGTGTTTCAGGGCATAGCTGACTGTTTGTTAGCCTCCTTTCCTTGCAGGTCAATCGGCATCTGCTGAGATTCTTCAGAAACACCCGTGTTAGCAGCAGTAGTGTAGTGGTGAGCTTTATAAACAAACTGCTCTTAGGGATGGAGTTAATTATGTGATGGTTTAATGATGTCTGAAGGTAGTTTGTGACCACCACCTTAGAGAAACACTTTAAAATGACTGTCACCAGCCTGTGTTTGGCTGTAGTGCTGGAAATACAAGCGTGGGGACTGGCTGGTGGAGACCCAGAACACCTCCAAGATGATACCGTTAGCATCCTGACAGCGAAGCAGCTCTGAGCAATGCTTGTGACTAGTGGTGGCTCTGTGGGAGATGCAGTGCAAATCCTCTGGTGGGGAGGACTGTGGGGGACTCCTCTAGCTTAGCAGAGGTTGCTTAGCCTGGTGGACTGACTCACTTCTTGGGTGGTGAAGTGGTAAATGCAGAGCTTTGCCTGTTGTTTGCAACAAGAACATGCAAGAAGTGGTGAGGCACGTGGGTAAAAGAATTATTGCTGATCAATGTGGAGGTGCAGTGACAGCCTTTGGAATGAAGAGTTCTGTTTTTGCTGCTTGCTTGGGTTTTCAGTGGGGAAAAAAGGTAGCAGGGCCTGTCTCTCCAGCTGCATTCGTGGAAGAGATGAGAGCAAGGCCCAGTCTGCAGACAAAATGAGCAAATGGAATTAAACTTGTTTTCCATGCAACCCAAATACTCCCAATCTGACTGTTGTACACTCCTAGAAAAGATTTAAAATCCAAATCCAGCAGAGGAGGAGTGACAGGGATAGAAGAACATGTCTCAGTGAAGATGAAATGCAGCCGGATGCTGGTTGGTTTGTGGTCAGGCTAGTTTGTCTGGTTACCAGCTTCTGAACTGCATTTCGAGCAGTCATCAATGAAGGACAGTAGTAGTTGCTGAGTACTAGGAAAGTGTTCCTCAAAGAACCCCAAATTTGTTCTGAAATCTTGTTCAAGCGTTTGTCATCTGTTGACGGAGCTGCACTTTCAGGCAAAACAAAATTTGTCTTTCTATTTAAGAACAATTTGTTCTGCTCTGGAAACTATTCCCTCTTGCACCAGGATGATCACATAGCATTAGAAGAATTCAGAAAGATGTTTTAGCTCTTCTGTAAATTCCCTCTTTCTTTTTCCTGCACAGCAGGCCCCGCAGAGGTTGACCCAAGGATTTCTTTCTTCAAGGTAGTGAGAAGTTATCATGGTGTGCTAAGATCCCAGTGCCTGCAGCCATGCAGCTGGATGCTGGGGTAAAACACAGCAGTGATTCTGCTGTGTCAGAGCAGCGTTCAGGAGCACACAACCCAAACCATCTGCTCCACTGCTCTATAAAACATCTAGCTTTTAATTTAACGTTCAGGTTGCAGAGCAAGAGCTGTCCTGCCAGCTGTAGGAAATGCATCAAAAGCACAGGAGTGAGAGAATTGGCAGCCTGTAATAGATTGTGTTGTGTCAATAATGATGGGGCAGATACCTCTGGGTTCAGTTGAAGTGCTTCCCTGGCAGCACAGCAGCCCAAACCACACACCGTGGGCATCACCCTGTCAGGAGAAATGCCTAGTGCTGCATCGCTGGTACAGGACAAGAGATTTTTTTTTCTTTAAACTTAGATATTAAACAACCAAGAATCTTAAATGAAATGTCACATCCGATTTGGCACCCAGGGCATGAAATCTGCAGCTGTCCTTGGCCAACCCTGACAGCTCCACTTTCTTTGTCGCTTCATCTGCCTGGCAGACAGATCTGGGGCTTCCTCTTGCCTCCCTGGCAGCTGTGCACGCTCCACTCTACCGAGCAATTTGTGGCTTTATATCTTCAGCGTAATGCCAGAGGCTTCTTGTTGTGCTAGAAGGTGCTCTGGCAAACTCTGCAGCCTTTAAGAGTCCTCAGTGCCTGCAGCCAGGAATGGAAGGGTGGCTGCATCCCCAGCTCCTCTCCAGGAGAGCAGCAGTGGGGGGGATGCTTAGCAAAGCGTGTCGAAACAGGCAGTGCATATGCTTTCTGCCTCGTGGGCTCTGGAGTGAGCAGTTTTCTGTGCTTGGAGGCTTTCTTTTCATCTTTAATAGCTTCTGATGGTTTTTATCTTCCGAGAGTTTGTCCAGTTGCTCCGTGGATCTAGAGCTGTTAGACTGCAGTCTCCCATGGTGGTATGTTCCACAGGAAGGAATATTCCCTGGATAAGTATTACTACTGCTGTGTAATTTCTTGCTAATAGCATTATTTCAGGCCTTCGGGTTCCTAATTGTGACTAATTTTTCCTTAGGTTTCCCAGACCATTCATGCTTTTACAAACCTCTTCCTCCTACCTCCCCTATGATTTCCAACTTGAGGAATCCCATTCAGTCTTCACATAAAAGCTGCTTTATGCTTTTTTTTTTTCATTCCTTCTGCCTTTCTCTGTTTAATTTAAAATGCTTCAGCTAGCTTTTGGAGATCAGAACTCTACCCAACATTTCAAGACCCACATGGCTGTGGGTTTAGGCAGTGAGATGGGACTTTTCACCATGTTCAGTTTGTAGTATTTTCTTGTCTCGACGGTCGCAGAGCATTAGCTCGTGTTTCCCTGAGCCCATTGTGCAGGCTTGAAGCACTGTGCACATCTTCCCTGTCCTGGTTCCGCTCCTTGGTGAAGAACACCCAGGATTCAGTGGAAGGGAAAGGCAAGGCTGCTTACAAAGTGTACCCACCTCTGTAACCCTTCCAAACTTCAGTTATTTTTGTGTGCTATAGAAAGCAGATAGTCCAGTCATGGGAAATGCTTTCTCTCAACGTCACTCATCTCTGGCCGCAAATCCCTGCTCCTCCAGCCTCCTGTAAGAACAGAGAAATAGTGGGTTATACTGGCATGAAAGCTGAATCTTCCACATGTGGAGATCAAGGAGTGATTGTGAACATACCCTATTTTAAGGGTAAGTCTTGCTTCATTCCCCAGCCCCCCCAGAATGATTGGGATTCTGCTGTGTTGTCAAGCTCAGAATTTAAGGACTCCATCTGGCACACCTCCAGCTCTCTCCTTGGGGGGTTGCTTGGCATATTTGAAGGCAGGTCCATCCATTGGCTCCCTTGCTGTAACCTGGGTGGGAAGGAGGAGGCTCTGCCTTCGCTCTCTAGGATATGGTTGGGTTGCTGCACTTGTCCATTGGGGCTGGTTCTGAGGCTTTAAGCACCACTCCGTAGAAGTGCTGTTTCTAGAGAGCGTGTCTGATGTTTGCTGTTTGCATCTCATCTGGGAAACACAACAGCAAGAGTGGGCTCAGTGCTGAAGTTTGATTTCAGTTGACTCCCAGGAGTTCCTTGATTGGGATGAAGGTTTGAAAGCTCTGGAGATGAGGAAGCCTTTGGTGGGAGCCTGTTCTGGAGGGTGAAATGCAGGCAGGTACTCCAGCAAGACTCCAGTCATTGATAGGTTGATGTGCACAGCCAAAGGCTCTCTCCTCTTCAGCCCAGTCTGAGGTGAAAAGTAAAGATGTTATTGAATAGGTTGTGCATACCCCCTGTGAACTTGCAGGCTTGGCCACAAGCAGCAGGATCCAGGCTGAAGAAATGGGCCTGCAGGGCTGTAATGGGCAGGCTGGTGTAGGCCATGCCCCACCAGTCTTGTTCTCACATATCTTCACAAACCCACTGCAAGTGAGGGCACTGCTTCAACACAGTGATCTTCTCTTCTATGTCCTCTCCTGCTGTGGGCTGTCACTTGTTCCTTAAAACCTTCCTTTTCTGCCCAAATGTGCCTGGGCATCTTTGCTTGTCAGCAGCAAGGGATCAGGAGACACACAACAATGGTGGTGTGCCTGCCTGCAGGAGATGCTGGGTAAGCACAAACTGAGGTGGGACTCCTCAGAGTCACCTGAATGACTTTGATGCAGAATTGCCTGTGAGCTGAGGGGGATGACAACCCAAAGTTCAGCTAGCTGGGCTTGTCTGAAAAATCTCCCTGTAAATGCTGTCACCTTGGGGTGACAGCTTTAGAAACACATGCAGAAATTTTTAAGTTGGTGGAGCTGCTACCACAGCTAAAAGCTTCAATGTTTTGTTCTGTTCCTTGTACCTCTGTCAGCAAGAGAGATAAGCAAAGTCTCCCCTTTGCTTTGTTCCAGGTGAAGATATTCACACAAGCCTTTATGGAGCAGCTGTAGATGTCAACATCAGGCTAGACAGGAACTCCTTGACAGTGGAGAAGACTTACCTCACACTGTCAAACCACAGAACTGTGGTCATCCACAATCGGAGTGAGATTATAGCCCACTTCCAGTGGAAGGCTTTTGTTACTCAAGAAGAGGAGGATCAGCAGAAGCTGAGGTTTGTTGGAGCAATTAATTTCACTGCCCAAGGGTAAAACTAACCTATGGTCTCAAGTGAACCATCCACAGCATCGGGGTGTATATTCCTGGGCTTCAGAGTGATGGAGCTCAGCACTTCCCATTCCAGTTGTGCCAGGGAAGGTTTAGATTGGACATGAGGACAAGTTTCTTCCCCTCAAGGGTTGTCAAGGCCTGGCCCAGGCTGCCCGTGGCAGTGGTGGCACAGTTCCCATCCCTGGAGGGGTTTCGAAGCTGTGGAGATGTGGTGCTGAGGGACATGGGTTAGTGGTGCCCTGGCAGTGCTGGGGGAACAGATGGACTCTGAAAAGGTGAAAGGATAAGTGTAGAGTCCTGCACCTCGGGAGGAACACCACCTTGTACCAGTACAGGTTAGGGGTAGACCCCCTGGAAAACAGCTCCATGGAGAGGGACCTTGGTGTTCTGGTGGACAGTAAGTTATCCATGGAACTGCAGTGTGCCCTTGTGGCCAGGAGGGCCAGTGGTATCCTGGGGTGTGTTCAGAAGAGTGTGGCCAGCAGGTTGAGGGAGGTTCTCCTCCCCCTCTACTCTGCACTAGTGAGACCACATTTGGAGTATTGTGCTCAGTTCTGGTCGCCCCAGTTCAGGAGGTCCAGGGAAATACTAGAGAGAGTCCAACAGAGAGCTCCAAAG